>APFE030519451.1:65570-93095 GCA_000404065.3 Pinus taeda
CAGGGAGTTTCTATCCTTTATATATGACTCCTACGTGCAATACCACGGGCCAATACCGCGTATTACTAATACCATCTATATAATACTACGGCCCATTTGCAACTAACTGTGGTTCCGTTATTAATTGCGGATTAACCACTTACAATTATTAATATGGGCTTTATTGACTCTTGACTATGACGTGGTCCCATTACATAGATAAGGGGGTTAGGGTGGGACCCTAACACCGCGAGTCATCGGATCACCACAATGCAACAGGAGGAAAGCTCTCAGGAGACTCCCATTCATCTGGATGAAACCAGGAGTGATGTCGTCAGTTTCCTTCCTTGTCCTTCTTCCTTTCTGTATGTTTTCTTCCTCCGCGAAAGGATTTTTGTCACAGAGGAAGAAAAAATTTGTGTGGTTGGCCACGATAAAGCTTCCTTCTCCTTTCTCGGCTTATATACTCTCAATTTTGAGAATGTTGTAAAGAGGGCTACACAGTTCCCACTTTTGTACTCATAACCCACTTTTTCTATGACCAGAACTAGTATTTCGGTTGGGTCTTGTGCCGAGTTCTCTTTCCCACTCAACCCAAATTTTGTAATCTGTCAGTTTACCAAGTAATATATTTTATCTTATTTACAAAAGAACAAATAGCTAGACTTATTTGTTTTGATATGAACTTGTCAAGAAACCTCAACCAAGAAAGACCACCCACCTGCAAACATCTATATATGGATCCCTCATCCCAGAGATCCAGAGGCTGGAATCTTGTATTTTATAAGGAAGTGTTGTTTGTTTCTTTGTAGAACATCATAGTGTTGGGTGATCTAAGATTTTCATGAGGTGAAGAAGGGCTTTCATGCTGGGAGGATGACGCTGGGTCAGATCAATGGGTTGTAATCCTCTCTTCTACTCTTTCTATCAATAAAGCTATTTGAGTTTTCCTTCACATTCTTGTATGTTTGAGTTGATATATGAATTTGTGTGGTCAATATATATCTAGTCCTATATTGTTTATGATTGTAGATCTCTGTGCTTTGATGGTATTCTTCTTCTTTGACTTTACAGGTGCTCTTTGAAGCGGGACAAGCAAGGAAGGAGCGGCAAAGATCTATCAAAGGGGAGAGGAAACAAGCAAGGGGCCAAGTGAAAGAATGAGGTTCGTACTCTTTGCTTCTCTCTCATCTACTTCTCATAAAGGAAAACGCAAGTAACTTTAGTTTGTTTGTTTCTAAGATAGCTACCTGTCTTAGTGGGACTAGCAGTTCTGAATGGACACTAGATTTCCTAATAACAACGCTACCAAGAGGAAGCTCTAACAAAGAAGAAATTACTCATCCACAACAAAATGAGTTGCCAAAAAGGAATGATGACACAATGAAAAGGTCAACTAAGGATACTCGGGCAGACAAGAGCAAGGCCTTAGACTCACCCTTCCTTGCTAATTTCAATCCTTCAAAATCTCAGGAGCAGCCGCAGGTTTAGTTGAAAAATACTAAGAATAACTGTAACCCCAAAGCCAAGAAAATCCCAGAACTGGAAATCTAGGACCTCAGGGTAGCTGAATATAGAGAATACATGCAAGAACATATAGTTATATGCAAGTTCATGTGAATATGGCCAACTAAAAGAGCCCTGAACTGGTGGATTTACATCAAATGGACACCCAAAGGGGAGATCAGACTTCAGTTGGGCTCCAAAGGATTTTTTACAATCATCTTTGACCTCCTAGAAGATAGAGACAAAAATTTTCAATTAGGACCCTATTTCTACAACATAGTCGGCATAGACATGAGATTCTGGAGGGAGAACTTCACACCAAAAAAAGAGGATTTCACTAGGGTTCTAGTCTGGGTATGCCTCTACTCCTTACCAACTGATTATTGGGCTCCTTCAGTCTTAAAAGGAATAGGAGACCAGCTGGGGGAGTACATTAAAATGTCTAAAGGCACCAGAATGGGTCACTATGTTTCCTACACACGAATATCTGTATACATAGACATATTTGGTGCTCTGCCAGAAGCAATCAAATTAATCTTCACGGATGAAGTCTAGCTGCAAAGTATAGACTATGAACATATACCATTCTGATGTAGAAAGTGTCATGAGTGTGGGCATCTTTTCTAAGATTGTCCCATGAATAAAACCACCGAAACACCAAAGCAAGAAAATAAACAAAAAGACAACGAAGGTTTTACCAAAGTCATCTCTAGGAACAAGAATAACAGGAAAAAAGCTATCCCCAAGAAAAATCTATCTAAAGAAGCAAGCCATAATCAGTTCAATATACTGAACAATACCCAAGAGTAAATGGATACTAACAAAATGATAGCATATGAAGCAAGAGAGGAAGAAATGAACCCAATAGACAACGAACACGATGAAAGGGATACAAGTAATACCAATAGAAGAAAGGAGCAGGAGAAAGAGGATACATAAGTGCAGCAAGTAGAAATAGAGGAAACTCCAGAGGAAAACGCAATAGAGGAAGCTCTGCAGGGGGTAGACCTTGCAACAATTGCAGAGGAATGGAAACAAAAAGGAATAAATGCCATATTAGAATAAAAACTACAAAAAATCAAAGGAACTTATCTCCTCCAAGAAGAACTAAAACTCAAAACTCATTATCCAGCACAAGAAAGCATGACTTCAAAAGGCATATTAGCCAATATTCCAGTAGAAGAACTCAACCTCAAAGGCTCAAGTAGAAAGCGAGGACGAAAGACCACTAGTCAGATCCTTCAAGAACTGGGTTCCAAGCTATTCAATGAAGGAAAGATAAATGCTCTTGCTCTATACCCATCTCCATGCCAATGTATTGCATCTCTTGGAATATTAGGGGACTTAACTATCCTCGGAAGAAACGCATATTAAAAACCAAAATCATGTCTGATCACCTCGACATTCTTCTTATTCAAGAAACTATACATGACTCGACTCACCCTCCCCTCCTTCTCAACTCATGCTTCAAGCCTTATAGCTCCTTGGCTAATACAGCTTCAGGTATAGCGGGGGGCTTAATGACTTTTTGGAAAAACTCTAAATTCGACCTTATTTCCTCTCTGGCCACTCACCATTCCATAATTGTAATCCTGAGAATCATATGCTCTAATGAGACCATTTTCATAACCAATATTTATGCCCCGCATAAGGTGATAGACCGTATCAAAATGCTCCAAATATTATCCAATCTCCTTGACCCTCTGTACCATCCCCTTAAAATCATATGTAGTGATTTTAATATGATAACTAACTTATCTAAAAATAAAGGAGGAATCAAGAAGTTAGATAAATACTTTAAGGCTTTCCTCGCCACCATTGAAAACTTCAACCTCATTGACATTCCCACTAGAAATGGCTTATTCACCTCGAATAACATAAGAGGAGGACACTGCCAAATAGCCTCCCATTTAGACCGCTTTCTTCTATCCGAGGCCACTTATCTTACCTCCTGGGAAATGGACCCGAGAATCCTTCCACAAGAAGGCTCTGTTCATTAGCCTATCTTTCTCAAGTTTCAAACTTCCAATGGTCCGAAAAATAAGCCTTTTAGATTCGAGGTCTTCGGTTTTGATCAACAGAATTTCATGGAAGAAATGAAACAATGGTTGACTTACTCTCCTATCAAAACTCGAAACAAAATGTATACTTTCCAACAAAAGTTAAAACACATCAAAGAGGAAATAAAAAGATGCAACAGAAATACATTTGGCAACATCATCACAGATAAAAAAAACTTGGAAGACCAACTGGAACTTCTCCAACAAAATATAATTGAAGAAGGGCTAACAGAGAATAGTAAGCAAGATGAAAAATAATTACAACAAAATTGGGACAAAAGAGCCATTCGGGAATAAAAGTTGTGGCATCAAAAATCTAGAATAAATTGGCTGAAATATGGGGAAAGGAACATGACCTTTTTCCATAAAACAATGATACAGTATGGGAAGAACAATAGAATTTTAGCTCTGAAGAATCAAGAGGAGTTGGAAACAAAGCTCAACCACTATTTCAACTCTCTTCTCAAATAGCCAAGGAATGATCAAGACTAGGACATCAAAAATATCACAAAGAATATCCCAAAAATTCTCACAGAGGACCATAACCAAATGCTCCTAAGGATAATCTTCCTCCAAGAAGTGGAAAATGTGGTCATGGGAATGCCCAATGGAAAAGCTCCAGGTCTGGATGGGTTCACTATTGACTTATACAAATCTTGATGGCCTATCATAAAATTGGAAGTTCATTCCTTGGTTGAGGAATCTCGATTTCATAAACATTTCCTTAAAGCCCTTAACTCTACTTTTCTAACTTTGACACCCAAGGGAATGTCTGTGGATTCCTCGAACAAATTTAGGCCCATAGCCCTCTGCAATGTCATATACAAAATAATCTCCAAAGTTCTGGCCAATCGAATTAAAGTTATCCTTCGTCTCCTCATCTCCCACCAACAGTTTGGCTATGTGGAAGGAAGACAAATCATGGATAGTATCGTCCTCTCTCATGAGCTTATTAATTCTCTCCAATCACAAAAGAAACTAGGTATGATGATTTAGCTAGACATGTCCAAATCCTTTGACAAAATTAGCTAGAACTATATGAGACAGGTCCTGGATGCATTTGGGTTCCACAAAGAAAGCATCAAGTGGATCATGGCTATTATGTTGGGAGCTTTCTTCTCCATCCTCATGAATGGATCACCTTTGCAACCCTTCAATCCTTCAGGGGGTATCAGGAAAGGGGATCCAATCTCTCCCTTCCTCTTTGTTATAATGGTGGAAGGGCTAGGTCGCTCTATCTCTAATGCCCTACATGAAAATAAGCTCTCTAGTCTCCATCCCCATGCCTCGCCCCCCCCCACCCCCTACAACTCACTGGAAATTTTTAGATGATACCCTTCTCATGGGCCTCCCAACTATCGAAGAGGCTGCCTCTTTCACGTCCATCCTGATGGAATTATTTGTTGCTTCTGGTACCTACATCAACCCCCTAAAATCCAAGTTGTTCTTCTTTAACACTCTGTTGCCCATTTGTAGGAACATCGCCAGACTCCTAACTATTCCCATTAGTACTCTACCCTCCACTTAACTTGGGGTTTCCCTAACATATAGGCCTCTCACCTGGGCCACTTGGGAGAAACTGATTAACAAAATGGAGAAAATAATTGCCAACTAGACCTTCATATCTCTCAATTTGGTTGGACGTCTTATCTTGGTTAAATCCATCCTTCAGGCCATCCCACTTTACTTGTACTCGGCTTTGGCAGCCCCAAAAGTGATTTCCAACAAAATCAGAAGCCTTGAGAGGAAATTCTTGTGGAGAGATGCTGAGTTCAAACAAAAATGGGCTATGGTAGCATGGGAAAGAATCTACAAGCCCGAAAAATATGGTGGCCTCAGTGTTAGAGACATAGACCTTAATGCAAACCCCAACTCCCCTTAGTGAAGAGTTTGGAAATCAAAGTACGCCCCCTCATTAATGCAAGAGAAAATCATCAGGCTCAATGTAAACATCAAAGGTTAAGTCATCTGGAATCAAGCTTGGGAGAACAGGGACATCATTCAAAGACATATCTTCTGTGAAATAGGCAGCTGGAACTAGGCTCTTTTTTGGGAGGATACCTGTCAACAATGGCCTAAACTTAATCAAGATCACTATCACTAAATCAAGGCTAAAATGCAAAACAGAGGGAAGATCAAAGTCATCCAATACCAGGGAAAAAGTGAAGAGACTAACAGATGGAGAAATTGGATGAAGCAAGAGGAATGGACTCCCCATATGAACCCCCAAACCTGGTCGGCCTTTCTTCAGATTTACAAAAATGACAAATCCTCCTTGACTTCACTGAGGATAAACTCATATGGGAGAAAAACTCAACAGGACACTTCATATTAAGAGAAGCCTACAGATACATTGCAAAGCATGATCAATTCCAACCAGATCCAAAGTGGAATAAAATATGGGACAAGGAAGCACTGTACAAAAATTTCTATGTTTCTTTAGTTAGTCATGCACAAAATTTTTTTAATGTGGGACAATCTAAGAAGGAAAGGATTTATTGGCCCTTCAAGATGCCCCCTCTACCAACAAGAAGAATAAACCCCCAATCATCTGTTAAATGTCTACCCTTTCGCTTCCAATTTATGGAATTGAATTTCTTTGGTCTTCAAAAGATCTGATCGGGACCCGTCTTCTATCCAAAATACCATCATGAACTAGAGAACGGTCTTTCCCCCACATCCTCTAGTTAACCATGCATTGAATCTAATTCCTAGTCTGATATGTTGGGCTCTGTGGAAGGAATGCAACGCAAGAATCTTTCGTGCCTTCTCCACCTAGGAGGAATTCATTATCTTGATGATCAAAATTGTGCTATGGGAAAATATGACCTCTCTACCCACTCAAACTGTCAAAGCCCCTCTCAGCTTCCTCGAAGTGATCATTCTCTCAATGCTAGAACTCCTTCAAATCAAGGTCTGCTAATTCACTCCCTCCCCAGGCATGAAAATAAAAATAACACTTGGTGGCCGCAAAGCAAGGGACCTTCAAGCTCAACTATGATGGCACAACCAAAGGGAATTTGGGCCCGGTTGGTTTTGGTGGAGTCTTTAGAAACTCTAAAGGAGAGATAATCTAGATTTATGAGGGAAATATAGGTTCAGCCACAAACAATGCCGTAGAAATTCATGCCCTGGAACATGGAATCACCACAACGTAGGACCTAAACCTCAATCCTCTGATAGTTGACAGCGGCTCCACTCTGGCCATCCAAATCAACAAAAACCTTTAGCAGGGCATTGACATGGAAAAAATCTCAAAAACCTGGCACTTAACAAAATAATACATCGGATCAGGCAAGGAATTGATAGCATGGTTGGCTTCCACTTTGAAGCAATCATAAGGAAGGGAAATAAACTTGTGGACAAACTGGCGAATGAGGGTACGACTCATACCCTACACTTGAAATCCCGAGCATGTCAGGAATTGGAGGAAGGGGAACTCCGTGAGTAATGCACAACAATAAATGATGAAGAAAACAACTCTACCAAAAAATAATTGTTTGCGTACCTATCATCATTACAAGGTCGATTGTCTACTCAGTTGGAAGGATAGGTGGATGACATTTGAGTATAGTTTCATCCTTGTCTTGCCTAATTTTAGAGCACGCGATGCTACCTCCTCTCTCCCTTGTGTGACTTCTGCCTCTCAGTCACATCCTCTCAGCTCTGTCATTTCTCCACCGCCCCTGATCAGATCTTTGCATTTCCTCTTCCCGCCCCTATCCCCATGCAGGCCTCCTTACTTCTCCCGGCTTCTATAAATTCACCCGTCCCCATTCTCCCAGTTCTCTACCTCTTCCCCTCTCAATTTGTCCCTTTCTCTCTAGTTCCCCTCGCTCTCCAGTCCTTCTGCTTCTATCATGGCCCCGAGGAATTTCTCCACCCCTAGCCCTGGTCGGGGAGGTGCATTTAGTCGCACAGCCTCCTATTGGCACTCCCTGGGCCTGCCCCTTACCACTCGCGTAGAGACATCTGCTAGGTGCGCAGCTCTGTACTACGTGGCGGATGTTAATTTGGAAACTTAGCAGTGAATTTTAGACTTAGAAGCCCAAGCAAATGTTCTTCGTAGAGAGGTCACCGTCGAGGAGGTCAACGCTAAAGTTTCTTAGATTTCGAACCTTGCCTTCACCCAAGTGCATGATAGCCTCTATGCACGTTCTATTGAAACATGGTGGCAAATGAAGACCATAATGGGGCTTGCTATGCATGAACAAGAGGAGCGCACAAAGGTTCTGGAAACAAAGTTTGACCGACTCACGAAGAAGTTTGTAATGTATATCAAAGCTATCCACCACTACAAATCCATCAAGAAAGAGGATGTTGGGGCCTCCACGAGTCATCGGATCACCACAATGCAACAAGAGGAAAGCTCTCAGGAGACTCCCATTCATTTGGATGAAACCAAGAGTGATGTCGTCAGTTTCCTTCCCTATCCTTCTTCCTTTGTGTATGTTTTTCTTCCTCCGTGAAAGGCTTTCTGTCACGAAGGAAAACAAAATTTGTGTGGTTGGCCGCAATAAAGCTTCCTTCTCCTTTCTCAGCTTATATACTCTAAATTTTAAGAATGTTGTAAAGAGGGCTACATGGTTCCCACTTTTGTACTCAGAACCCACTTTTTCTATGACCAGAACTAGTAATTCGTTTAGGTCTTGTGCCGAGTTCTCTTTCCCACTCAACCCAAATTTTGTAATTTGTTAGCTTACCAAGTAATATATTTTATCTTATTTACAAAAAACAAATAGCTATACTTATTTGTTTTGATATGAACTTGTCAAGAAAACTCAACCAAGAAAGGCCACTCCTCTCTGCTAACAAGAACAGTAATTATGTCCAATTCTCCCCCCAAATCTTCTTACATTCATAACGGTCAGTTCAACAATGACCTATTCAAGTCAGTTCATAGGGATGAAGACCCATTCTAGCCTAGAACTTTCAGACTCTTGTATGTCTTAGAGGTTTCCACTGGCTCAATTCGAACTCAAGAAATAATCCTTAGGCAACATCCTACCCCACCTTCCCAACGCACTTTTCAGGTTCTTTCTTCTCTGTCAAGGTGTCTTCAGCGTTTTTTCCAACCCCCTTGTTTTCCTAATGAGATATTTTCATCTCTAGGGAATGAAAGAATGATAATTGTCATTAACTGTATGGAAGTTTAAGAATTCATTTAGGGTCTTTCCTAAGTTTCCAATACTCATCACAACCTTTTTATTAACAAAATAATAAAATAAACCTTTTTAAATATTGTGAGTTCCACTAGGATTTTCCAGTAATCCTTTAGTTACTAGAATCTCATATAGTAAAAGTAAATGACAAATATTTACAGTAACTAGGGGTGTTACGTCCTCCCCCACTTGTGTGAAACATCGTCCTCGATTTTTATTCTTGCACTTGAAATAGGTTAGTGATGATTCTCATCAATGGGTAAATTATATGGACCTTAATACAAATCTCCAAGTTACTAAAATCAACTTTTATCATAATTCTTTACATGTTTTGTTATATTTTGCTTAATGAGAAGAGTAAAGATGAGATGTCATGTCTAGTGGTGTAATGTGCATTGATTGCAGATTTTGGAGCAAATTTTGGCTAATTAAAGTGCAGGAACTCGAAGGAGACAAGAAAGATGGATTTTAGGAGATTGGATCTCCCTCCTTAACTCCTCAGTCACTCGAAGATTCCTCCATGAAATCTCATCAGCTCGGAGTTGCAAGAAGCCGATCCATTAAGATCATTAGCAGTAGGGCTAGTGATAGTTGAAGACCAAATGATCTCGATATTGGAAGCCAAGCCTCCCTAAATTTAATGAAATTGTTGGCAACTTCAGTTGTATAAATAAGAAGGCCTAGAGCCTCATTAGGATTTGATTTTTTGTCCATTGTAACCAAGAAGCATTTTCAAGTTGAAACATTGTGACTGATCACTCTTGTGTATTTTTTATATTTTAATGAAAATGAGAAGCATTCACTCAATCTAGCACATAGTTGACTCAGGGGGCTAAAGCTCTTGGGTTAGGGCCCAACCCTAGAAGCAGAGGTTCCTCTTTTTGTAGGTGTATGCTTATATTACATTCATTGTTAGCTGTTGAACTAATTTTGGTGTTGTTAGTTTGCAAATATTGGTATGATTAATTAGTTTTCTTCCATTTGTGGACAGTTAGAATAGTGGTATCATAGTGACAGAAGATTTTTTAGAAAAGCTGGTGATAGTGGTTTTCACCTCATCTCTCTCTTTTGGGAGCATGACTTGAGGGACACTTTCATACAACCCAAAAACATAATTCTTGCTTTTGCTGCATAATCTAGGGTTTCTTGATGAGTAGGTCATTATCTTTAAGTTTCCTAGGATAAGTTGCAATTATCATTTCTAATCTCTTAGGTCTTGTATTTATTTTAAAGCACTTCCATTCATGAACTTAGCCATTAGATGGTAATAGCTTTGTTTTCTTCCATTTAATAAATATTTCCTATGTATAGATGAATTTGTGTATAGATGCATATAAGAATGTGTGTTGTTGTAGGAGCTTCTACATTACAAGGAGACCTCATCTCATTTTCCTCATCCAAGCCTTATCCACCCATGTTGCTGAAATCGACTAAAATCTCAATCTAAATTCTTGTTTTATAGGCGAAAATCGCCATTTCCATTGAGAAAATCCAAGCATCTTGAAGCAATTGATTGAGCCCTAGCTAGTGTTCACCCCCTCCATGCCTTATTCTCCTATTCTCTACCTTTCACAAGCTTCATTCCACGTTCTAAACCACTTCCTAAGCTTTCAGCATGTTCTTGTAGTAAAACAAGGGATCCTGTAAGAGAACTAGGAAATCCTAGAGCTTTCCTGTAGGAAATCCTATAGCAGCCTGTTTTGAGTCCAAATTTAGCAAAATCATCACTGAAAATGGATTAGGCCTCTACTTGACCTCCATACCATTAAGCCCATTCTAACCCTCTTCCTCCATACCTATCTCTCCTGCCAAAGAACAAGTGAATACTATCATTTACATTCATAAAACAAAAAGATAAAGAAAAAGAGTTCTTTTATTTCTTAATTAGCACATGCATGTAGCAATTGATATTCCCTAGATCAGATTCCATGCTCAATAGTTTGAATCATAACATGTGATAAATAGCATTAAGCTAGGTTTCTTTTGCAAGAAAAATGTTTCAATGAGTAGATAGAGGATTTCATGTTACTTTACAAGCATCTTCCAATTCAGTCTTTCATTCTTTAAAATAGGCAGCATTTATTTTCTTTCCTTTAGGATAACTTTCCCTTCTCCAATTGGTAGTCAGACTTCTTCTAGTCAATAGAAGATTGGTTTGAGAAACCCTAGTGGTCTATCACCCCAATTGAACAGTAATAAAAGTATCACCCCGGGTTGATGAAGTAAAGTTGGTAGCTCTAGGAGTTGCAGCATTCTTGCTTCAATATTGGTGCTCATCACATTTTGGCACCATTGCCAGGGAGGTGTCTGAGTAGATGTGATTTTTGATTTCTTTCTATGTCTCCTTATTTCTTTCTCATTCTACAAATAGTTCCATTCAGTAAGTAGTTGCAATTATTTTTCTTTCTTTCCATTCTACAATTAGTTCCATTCAAAAAGTAGTTTCAATTTGGTTTTATTTTCTTTCCATTCTACAGGAAGTTCAAAAGAAAAATAAAAACCTAAAAAAACAAAAACAAAAAACAAAAAAAACTCATTTCATGCCTTGTAGGAGTAGAGACAACTTAGGAATTTTTTTCCAAATTCCCCCACCACATCAAATAGCAAACCTTCCCTCTTCTTTGGTGGTTGTGAGCTAGAGGACCCATTAGGCGAATAACCTGAAATTTTTGAAGAGTCTATCGGGGAAGAAGAAGAGACCATTCCACCAACTTACACCATGGCTGAAAATAGAAATGAATGGGGAGACAAAGATAGAGCTGAGGGTGCTTTTCCCATCATAGAAACTAATGGGGATGCTAAGATGAAAAACATAAGCCCATATTCTCTTCCTCACTTCCATGGCCAGACCTAAGAAGACCCAAATAATTTTTTGTTTGAGTTTGATGTCATATGCAGAACTTATGATTACACCTTTGACAATCATAAGTTGAAATTATTCCCATCCACTCTCAAAGATACAGCCCCGCGGTAGTTCACGGGTTTACCTGGGGATAGTATAACCACTTGGGCTCAGATGCAACAAGCCTTCAACAACAAGTATAGGGACTACTACAGGTCCAAAGATACCAAAGAGGAATGTCTTAGGATAACCTTGGGACATGATGAATCTTTAGAAGATTATGAGGAAATATTCCAATTCAGCTACAAAAGGACCAAGTGCACCCTTGATCCAGAATCTCTTAAGTTAGTCCTTCTTAGGAGGATCAGGGAAGATCTCCTAGAAACCCTAAACTTGTTGTCAGGAGGGGACATCTACCAGTTACCCTATGATGATATCAAGACAGATTTCATGAATGATTCTAGGGTAGCTAGAAAGAAGGCTAGGGATATTCATGATGTGGTTAGTTTGTCCTCTTCCAACACATCCATAAAAAGTGAAATTGGGATCATGTTGGAAGACTTTAAGAGTGAATATTTGCATACCCTTTCTCTACAGATGGACACCATGCAGATCAAGAGGAAGCAGGAGGAAGCAGAGAGAGCCTTATCTATCTTTTTCCCTAGATGTACCAGGAGGCACCCTAAGAATGAATGTCCATTGAATCGCATAGAAATTTTCTCTGTCTATGAGGAAAACCACTCCATAGACAAGTGCCCTTCTCTGCCTGGATTAAAATTTGTGTATCAGAGAACCAAAGGGGTGACTGAACAACTCTACTACATCAATCAATGGAGGCCTCAAGTACCTCGACCATACCAGCAAGGCATGCAAGGGCATCCTATTCATGTTACAACCCTAATCAGAATATATCCATTCCCCCTTGGTTCCCTCCTGCTCATCCTTCGTGGTCCACACCTTCTCCCTGGCCTTTTGCACCTCAATATCGTTCCCAATCTACCAACCAACCATTTCATACATATTCTCCTCCACAACCTCAGTGGAATGCACTATCCCAAGGGTGGAGGTCCCCATATAACCAAGCTCTAGCTCTATTGTCCCCACCTCCATCTCAACCAGAGTTCCTTCACCTTGCTCCACCTAAACAACCTTAGATGCCTGTCCAACCAAATCTGAACCCGAACAACATACATGCACAATAGGAGTATAGTGGAGAAACATCCTACCATGCCTATGCTGTGGAAATTCATGAAATTAACCTCAGGTCTAGAAGAATTCTTCCAGATAACCAATCTACATCTCCACCTGAGGAGCGTGAAGAGGAAAAACAGGAAATTTTCCCTCAAGAAAATCCACCTCCTTTTCCTGAGAGATTAACCCATCCTATCCAACACACCCCAGAAGAGACTGAAATTCTGGGTGAGTTGAAAAATCTGTGTCAAAATCCTACTTCTCCAAGATATCAAAGATGTCCCCATATACAACAAGTTAATAAAGGATAAGTGTTTCAAACATTTATGAAGGCGAAAGAAAGACACCCCTACCATTACTGTCATTGGACAACTATCCGACTTAATGTTGGGGAGGGTGATTTGCCCAAAGTATCTAGATCCTAGAAGTCTTGTAGTAGATGTACGCATCAATCACACCATTTTCCTCCATACCTTGATTGACCTTGTGGCTTCCATTAATATGATGACTAAGGAAACTATGCTTAAACTGAATCTCCAGGGATCATTAAGAAATACCACAATAGTCTTGCCGCTTGCGGACAGATCCATAGTGGCTCATGAGGGAATTGTTGAGGATGTGATGGTCTCCATTGATTTCTAGGAATACCCTATTGACTTCTTAGTTATCCAACATAAGACCAAGTTCAATGGTTATCCTCTCATCCTTGGGAGGCCATGTTTAGCCATTGCCAATGCTTACATAAGTTGGAGGGCTGGGAATATGGCCATTACAAAATGGGCATATGTCCAAGAAATTGGTGTTCTACCCTCCTGCTCAACCATCTCTAGATCATGACTTACCTTTATGGTTAGAAGAAGAGGAAGAAGATGAAGTATAATCTTCCCCAATCTATACCCTAGATGCTACTATAGGAGGGGGGCAACCTGATGAAGATGACCTGATTGAAAACATCCTCCAAAATCAATCCCCCAACACCATGTCTCTTGAGGATTTAGTAAAGGAATCCAAAGAAGACCCTCAAATTGATCTATTCTTAGCTGACTCAAACCGTACTCATGTCAAGATGATAGAATCCAGCCCTGAAAGAGCATTCAAAATCAACCCCTCTCTCTTTGTACACCAAGAAAAGGAGTTATGTGACATGCTAAGAAAGAATTTGGATGCATTTTCTTGGAGTTACAAGGAAATGAAGGGAGTGCACCCTTTGGTGTGTACTCACCACATTTACATCAAGGAAGGTTGTAAGCCAATCTGCCAACCTCAGAGGAGAATGAACCCAACCCTAAAGGATATAGTTAAACAAGAACTGCAAAAGTTGTTGGATGCAGGGTACATTTATCCCATCTCAGATAGTGAGTGCGTGTCTCCTCTGGTTCTGGTTCCAAAGAAAAATGGGAAGTGGAGGATCTATGTGGATTACAGAGAGCTAAGTAGGACAGATACGCCCAGCAGAGATACCCACCCAGTAGAGATCTTGTTTAAAAGAGGCCTCCCAAGAGGCTTGTGTGCCTTATCCATTCTAAGAATAAAGGAGTTAGCTCAATAGGGGCAGTTGCGACACAAACTTCCTCCGTTGGGTCTAGGCTCACACCCTTCGCAAGGGGGGAGGTCACAATGCCTCCGGTGTGAAATGGTAGATACGCGAGACTCAAAATCCCACAAAAATGACCATTTTCCTCTACCTTTCATTAACCAAGTGTTAGATGGTCTATCAGGAAAGAACCAGATCAGACCAGATGATCTATTTTTGTATGATTAGTTTTTCTTTGCTAATAAAAATTACAGATTTATAGACATGTGCTTGCTTCTTGCTTTTTGTGTTGAGGTTTCCTTAGTTGTTGGTGCTTACAAATAAGTAAATTTCCTTAAGTTAAACAAGACATTCATGAGCAAAATAGCTTCAAAAATGAATAATGAACAACAAACATGTATTGTTGGCTGCGTGGGGCCTGACCTAGGTTTAACTTTAATTAGCCAAATAAATCCCTACACTACTAGCCCTTTCGACATTAGCCCACGGAGCACAGAGCGAAGTCTCACCCAGAACAGTATAGGGGGATGCTGGAACCAAGTTTCTACACCCTGAGATGGTCATGATGTCAGTTTGTACCTTTTGTTCCTGCTTTCGCACAAGTCCTTAGGGCTCTATCAATCTGGCCCTTTATTCCGCCCTTCAGTACCTCTGCGAAGGAGGGCAATTGACCTTCGCGCAGCCCTAACTAGCGGTCCAGGTACTTTTGCACTGCTACAACAACGTATTGTACAAGTTCCCACGTTATCTTAAGTGTTATACTTATCTTACTAAACAATCACAGTTAGCACCATGTAATCTAATATTCTTACTTGTGTTTGATTAACTAATACAGTCACATACATTCGCACATCACATAAACATTGTAAATTAAACCCAAAACGCAGTATAACTAGATGCATTAATAGGAAACAAAGACACAGAAATTGTAGAATACTTCTCTTTATTGATTTCTTCAGATCATTACAAACTTTACCTACCCTACGCACACAATTGCAGGGGTCTACACACTCAGTTGCGGACTTCTACACTAGGCTTCTGCACACTCAGTTGTAGAGCCTCTACCTACACTAAGACCTGAAACTTAGATTTCTCTACCAAGACCCCAAGCCTTGTCTTCCACTCCCCAAAAACTTATCACTACTTAGAGCTTACTTAGCTCTTTTTATTCAATCTCATGGTCCGTGGACCATGGGTTGATCTTTACAGCCAACTTTACACTTAAGGGTGGACAACCCTTTATGACTCATGACACCTTGGCATTTCGCAACCAAAAAATGCAAAGTCTTTATAACTTTATTACAAAATTTGACCCAAAACATGGGCTTTTAGCCCCAAAACTATCCTTGGGGGATCCCGTTCCCAACAGGCGCCCAACACAAACATCGTGACTCACCCTCGAGTCACTCTGTGGGCATGGAGATCTTAGCAGGAAGACCTCCCAGCTCAACCTGTATGACCACAACCTCGGCAGTGCACTGTGCGACCGCCTGCTTTGCTTCTTCAACCATTTGCTTGATCACTGATCCTGAACTGTCGGCTTGAAGCTTTTGCTGAGTTGCTCATAGAGTCACAAGCTTCCTTTCAATAGAGGTTGTGACCATGTAAGCCTCATCCAACAAGGGCTTCAGGCGCGCCTTCAGCACTGCCTCCTTGTGCTGCTTTCACTTCTTGTAGCACTTCATCAATACAGTCAAACCTGTCTTCAGAGTTGAATGTCATTACGAATCCTTCATGTAAAATACCTCAATCACTTGTACCATGGCAAAGCTCTGTTTCCAAGTACCAGTTCCTCGGGATGACATCCAAGGTATGACAAAACAAGTGCACCCATTCTGGTTGGGGCTTCACTCCATAAGCCTGAGCCCATTATGCCAAGCGTGTGAGTGGATCGTCCTTCCCATCATATTTGTCTATCATTTGTATCTTTGGATTCCCAAAGTGTGTGTGCATCATCCTCCTACACACGCACCAATCATCAAAACTACCCTTGTGTGTACCCCACCATCTCATGGGCATAGCGCACAGTGCCCAATCCAAAGCCTGGAAGCGCTGCTTCTCTAGTACCACCCTCTCAAATGCATCCAAAAATATGTCTACATCATTTAGGCCATCATAAGTGGGAAGATTTCTTACTTCTGATGACACACAGTGCAGCGACCGAGTCATCATGTTATAGCTTAGTGTGGTTACTTCATGCAGTCGATTCTACCAGCGCTCTAATTCTTCGTTAGAGTCTAAGGTGTAGGAACTCTCACGATCCCATGTAATTTGTCCATCCACTGTTGGATTCACCCAATCTTGGTCTCGCGCTGTTATCTTATATATACAGTCCAAGTCATCATTGCTCTCATAATCGTGCACTGGTTCAGTATAGTGAGATCCTTCAACAAGATCTAGGGGTACTATTATGCGGAGTGATTTCTTCTCAAAAGTCATATTTCGCTTCTTTAGGTTGATTACCCCATTCATATTAGTAGCCCAATCAATGCCAAGGAGCATAGGGTACGTGTTGTTGTCATCCACAATTTCTATCGCTTCAAAGTCAGCCAACGCTCTCACGCCTTCAATATCTACAGTCACCCCTTGCACTCGCCCCATGGGGATGATCTTCTACTGATTTGCCATAACTGAATTGGAGACCACTGCAGCGCGGGTCGTCCCATCCGCTCCCAAGTTTGCTTTGGTAGAATGTTCGTGTCTGACCCTAGATCCAAAATAACCCGATTCATTTCATATTCTCCTATCTGCACGGTCAGTCTCATCTCTTGTCCTATTCTTGTTTTATGTTTACCAATATTTTTTACCACGCGCGGTTCACCCGGAGTGTTTCTAGTGCATCTATTTATAAGCTCCTGTAATCCCTTCATAGCCTTGCTATCACATAGTAGCTTCATGCAGGTTTCTAGAAAGGTCGTAAGCATAGAAGGCTCCATCTCCCGATCAATATTATCCTTGCTCCCTGAGGTGGAGGCCTCAGTGAAGCTCTTCTTTTCTTCCATGAGCATTTCACGTGCATGCTCCAAATCAAATTCAACCTCCTTCGCCAGGGCTTTGCAAACCCATGCACTGTCTTCAAGTTGTTTCCACTTCTCATCACCTGCTGCAATTCCACTTCGGAGCACTATATTCACATTCAGATCCTCTTCGCGAGGCTCAAACCTCATCATCTACAGGTTCTAAGTCAGCTGAGGTGGTAGTGCCCCTTTGTCGCATATCCTTGCTATCAGCATTGGAGAGTCCTCCATTTCATGATCAAATAGGGTGCAATATTTGCACGACGGACGCGTTGGCTTAGTGCAATCACGAGCATAGTGTCCTGGTCCTCCACAGTTGTAGTAGATTAGTTGTCCCTGACCTCTACTAGGTCCTCCTCCGCCTCGGCCTCATCCATGCCCCTAAAAGCCTATTTTCACCATCCCCGCGCTCTGGTTAGGGGGCCATGTTTCTTCCTAAACCCTATAGGCAGGTGTTCTATCCATCATCAATTCACAACTTCTACAGTTGATTGCATCATTCCCTACCAATCTACAGAAGTTGCAGAACAGTTGTTGCGGTGTTTGTACAAACTTCTGCAGCAAATGACAGTATCTGTCATATGTTTCCCTGCTACCTGACATATAGTACACCACAATGCAAGCCCCATGCTTGGTCTCGCTTGAACTTCCTACCTCAAAGGAATTGGTCCTCCTCCTATAATATAGTTTGCAAAGACCAGGCAATGGTCTTTGTCATGCCCCTAACCTTTACATTTCAGGCACCATACCTCTTTGCGCAGCTCTGGTCGAGCTGTTCTGTCCTACTTCAAACTTTGCATTTCAAGGCAAAGATTTTGCAACTGCACATGGATCTACTGAACCCCCAAATTTAGATCTTGCATCAGTGTTTCATGCAGTCTCATTGAAATCTCAAAGGCCTCTGCCTAAGTCGTAATCTTCTATTGTGACAGCGCAACCCTTAGGTGTGGCATGAGCGAAGCAACAAACCACTCATGGTGTTGTCCATCTGTTAAGTTCATATTAGCTTCACGGATTTTACACTTCAACCTCTGATCCAATTCCCAAGGTGTCTCACCTAGTTTCATTGTGATTTCATTGAACCCAACAATTGATTGTGCCTCAGATTTGGGCCTACTGATCTCTTTATTTAGCGCGGTCTGGATGTCTACCACCCTAGCGTTTGGGTTATCATTAGAGTACTTGATGTACCAAGTTAGTGCATGATCCTGCAAAGCACTAACCAACGTTTCCTTCTTCATGTGACCATTTGTAATGCCCTAAGCTTCTCATACAGCTTTCACAATGAACCAAAACTGGTCTGGGTCATCATTTCCCAAGCCTTTAAACAAAGGCAGCTTCACTGAATTTGCGATGTTGAATTGCGGTGGAGGGGGTAATGGTGTGGATGAGGTCACAGGTGATGGTGGTGAAGTTTGAGATGGTGTGGGTGGAGGTGGCAGTCACGAGAATCCTTGTCCTATTAACTGAATTGCACTTCGCGGAGAAGCCTACGCTACTCCCTCTTTGTCATTGAATGGAGATGAAATAAATGGACTATATTTAGGACCCTTTCTTCCTTTATTCATGTAAGTCTTTCTGCTTCGTGTAGCTCTGAACATCAAGGTAGTTGTATAACCCGGTTTTCGCACAATATCATCTTAATACATGTATTCAAAGACTTCAAGTACTTACCTCGCGGACCTTTGAAAAAGTGTTGCTTCGCCTCATTGTAGCTAACTAAGGTATCAACCGTGAATTCAGTCACAAATAATCCTATGATGCGATTGAGCCAATGATCGATAGCACAGGTGATCTTATCCTCAGGGGCTTCCAGTCTCTGTACTAACTCTGGGGTCCAGAAAATTGGACCGTCAAGTCTCCACCTCTTGACTGTCTGCTAGCTTCAAAATCCACTCGTATAGCTCAACTAGAAAGGAACAGAGAAAGATCTCATGAATTTCTTTATACAGGTACCTATCCAACCACTATTCCTTTTTTAGTCACGGATTTATGTTCTCCTGTGCCGCGAATTCATGGATCTTCCTATCCAACCAATCTTCGATCTCTTTCTTAGTTGGATTTCAATGATACGAAATCACACATCCCTTATCTAGATTCTGGTCCCGCAAACGAAACCATTTGTTATTTGCGTGGGGCCTCACCTAGGTTCAACTTTAATTAGGCAAACAAATCCCTACACTACTGGCCCTTTTAGGATCATTCCATGGAGCACGGACCGAAGTCTCACTCAAAGCAATATAGGGGGATGCTGGAACCAAGTTTCCGCACCCTTAGATGGTCGTGATGTTAGTTTATACCTTATGTTACTACGTTCATGCAGGTCATTAAGTTCTATGGCTCTTTCAGTCTAACCCTTTATTCCACCCTTCAATACCTCTATGAAGGAGGGCGATTGACCTTCACAGCCCTAACCGACGGTCCAGGTACTTTCGCATTGATACAACAGCATATTGTATAAGGTCCCACGTTATCTTAAGTGTTTTACTTATTTTACTAAACAATCACAGTTAGCACCACATAATATGATATTCTTACTTGCATTTGATTGACTATTACAGTC
Organism: Pinus taeda; assembly: GCA_000404065.3. Taxonomy (NCBI): domain Eukaryota; kingdom Viridiplantae; phylum Streptophyta; class Pinopsida; order Pinales; family Pinaceae; genus Pinus; species Pinus taeda. The sequence goes on from APFE030519451.1 coordinate 85,425, forward strand.
ACATACATTCACACATCACATAAACATTGTAAATTAAACCCGAAACGCAATATAACCAGATGCATTAACAGGAAATAATGACACAGAAATTGTAGAATGCTTCTCTTTATTGATATTTTCAGATCATTCCAGACTCTACCCGCCCTGCACACACAGCTGCAAGGGTCTACGCACTCAGTTGCAGACTTCTACCCAAGGCCTCTGCGCACTCAGCTGCAGAGCCTCTACCTACGCTAAGACCTGAAACTTAAACTTCTCTACCAAGACTCCAAGCCTTGTCTTCCACTCCCCAAAAAATTATCACTACTTAGAGATTACTTACTTAGCTCTTTTTATACAACCCCATGGTCCGTGGACCATGGGCAAATATTTACAGCTAACTTTACACTTTACAAAATAAGGGCAGACAACCCTTTATGACTCATGACACCTTCATGCTCCACAACCACAAAATGCGAAGACTTTACAACTTTATTACAAAATTTGACCCAAAACATGGGATTTTAGCCCTAAACCTATCCTTGGAGGATCCCATTCCCAACATGTACAGTGCAACAAACCATCAAAGAGACACATTAACTCAGTTTTTTGATGAAGGAGTTCACCCATCCTAGGCTACATCTCCTTGGTCTAGCTTCAATGGCTTGGGCCTCTCTATTAGCTCCATGTCGAAAACATACTATTTACAAAGCTCTATGGCTCCTAATACCTGCACCAATGTGTTCAAAAGTTCTAAATTATCCAAGAACACTTCCTTTTTATCTAAATTTGGTCGAAAATTGAGCAAGTTATGCTTCATTCAATTTTTCCTAGGAAACCTTCGCTAAATCTGGAGAGACTCCAGTTAAGTCTGCCAAGTTTGGTGGAAGTTCTAGATTTGGTGGCTCCGCCATAATTGTCACCAACTTAATCAACAGATTAATTAATATTAATCAGGATTAATTAACTATTAATTGAGATTATGGGCATGCTTAACGTTGGCCCTAGCCCCTGGTTCTGGCACGTGGTCGTATGGAGAGGTGCTGGCCTGCAGGGCTAGCTCCCTCCTCTCCCACTGGCGGATTCGCTGTCTCATTAAATATTTGAACATGGCTATGGTTTTCAAATATCATCCCACGGTTCAATGGTAAGACACGAAATTTGGGAGGGGGAGGCCACAGGTTCAAACCCACCCTCCACCCAACCCATAAACATTTTGCATACCATAAATTTAAATGCACCATTCCAAATATTGCCTTGGTATATATTTTGGACTTATGTGGATTTAGGATTTATGATTTGAATATATATATATATATATATTAAGAATTAGCCCACGGGACTTTGGATGACCGGTCAATGGGTGGCATTATTAAGGCACTCCTTGCGATAGGTCACTGGTTCAAATCCCTTGTGGGTGCTTACCTACCAAAAAAATAAAAATAAAAACTATGTTATAATATATAATTTAAAAATTATATAATATAACATAATAATTATATATAATAATATTAAAAATAAAATAAATCAAATTCCACATTAGAGCCAACTAGGAAATTTCCATTTCACACAGCCACACTGGTGAATTCGGAGGTGGCACTTGTCATAGCCCCATTGGGAGAAAACAAAAGAATATTCCCCTTGCTGACTAGACTGCCATGTCATCATTCTGTCCCATTCTCCAATTATTTTCATTGTATAGGAAAAAGAACAACATGCCTTTTCTCCTTCATCTAGACTATGTTTTCAGTGAAACAAATTGCGTTGTGATCGTCTTGACGAGGCGTACACAACCATACAATTTTTGAGCCAATCTAAGAACTTTGAATTTTGACCTAAATACTGAGCACCTAGTCATTCCTCTTCACTAGAAGCCATTTGGACCCCAAAAGATACTATCAACTATTCAGCAAGTGAGGGTACAACTTCCTCACCTTTTCGGTCTGCAACCATTTGGCTTGAGAAGGATTTTGTCCCTTGAGTCCCACTCTAAGGTATTCGACATCCCCTCTCTAAAGTTCTGGTTCTTTTTTCAAGTATGAGATCTTGCTGCAGCTCATCTAGATATTCTGGCAAGAAATCATTTATTAATGGTAGTTTAACATGCTCTCCTTGATCATCAATCAAAGGAGGCTCAAATAATCTCAAATTCTTAACATTAACAGCATAGTATATTTGCATGTAAGGAGGCAAATCAAGTTTGATGCATTGTTACCAATCTTTTCCAAAATTTTAAAAGGACCATAACGGATTGGTTTTAGCTTTTTACCTACCCCTTGAAGTCTCTATTTGCTAATATATAACCAAAATTCATTGCCAACTTGAAATTTCTGATCAATCTAGTGTTTGTCATGCCTTGCCTTGTAGCTGCTTTGACTTTTCTTAAGCTGTTATTGCACTATATGATTTATCAACTGAATTTGCTCTATGAACTTCCTTGCCTTATCGATGTCATTGTGACCTTTGATAGCAACATCTTTCTCAAAGATGAAGTCTAATGGCGATATTGAAAAGTATCCATAACATGCTTCAAATGGCAATGTGTTTGTGGAAGAATGCTTTGCCCTGTTGTATGCATGATGTATGTAATGCAACTGTTCATCCCACAACTTAGGATGTTTGCTACAATATCCTCTAAGAAGATGAATAGTTATTCTATTGACCACCTCGGTTTGTCCATCTGTTTGTGGATGAAAGGTTGTACTCTTCTTCAACTTTGTGTCCATCATGTCCCATAAATTTGACCAAAAATTCCCAAAAAATTGAGAATCTTGATCACTTACAATAGAAGTAGGAAGACCAAAATGAACCCAAATGTTTTGGAAGAAAATATGAGCTATTTTTCAGCTGTAATTTTTTTTTTACATGGTGTTAGTATGCACATCTTGTTGACACTATCTACAACTACATAAAAGTAATCATGACCTTTCCTTGACAATCGAAGACCTCCTACAAAATCCGTTGAGATACTCTCCCATGGACGTGAAGGTATTGGAAGTGGACTGTATAAACCAAGTTTCCTATTGCTAGGCTTACTTGTAGCACATAAAGAACATCCTCTTATGAAACGAGAAACATTATCCAACATGCGTGGCTAATAACAATACCTTTGAAGATTCGCTACCGTCTTGCCTACACCAAAGTGTCCAGCAATCAATGAAGTGTGTGGCTCTCTTATGATATTGTTTCTTTCTCCTTATGGAATACACAACTTGCCCAAGTGATATAATAAATTGTTATGTACATGATAATCCACCTCTTATATTTGGTTTCCTTGACTCAAGCTTGCATATACTTCTTGAAAGTCAATATCATTTGCATATTGTTTTATGTAACTTTCATGCAAAATAGAATTATGCCTGAGTATAACAGATGAATTTACAATAGGCCTTGAAAGCATATCAGCTACCTTATTGTATATTCCCTTTTTATACCTAATAGCCAAATGAAATTTTTGCAGAAAACCCATCCATCTGAAATGGTGTGACTGCTGTAACTTTGACTATGACTATCAATACTACAATGGTTGATGATCGGTATGGATGATGGCCTCATTCCCCATCAAATAGTGCTTCTATTTCTTAACACTTTGTACCAATGCATAAATTTCTTTGGCATATGTGGGATAGTTAGTTACAGCTCCATTAAAAGTTTTAGAATGAAATGAAATGGGCTTATCATGCTGCAATAGAACTACTCCCATGGCATAATCACTTGCATCTGTTTGAATCTTGAATGGCTGTCTAAGATCTAGAAGTGCTAATACCGATGCTGAATTTATATTTTTCTTCAAAGCATCAAATGCTTTCTGTTGTATATCTCCCCAGTGGAATACTTTCTTGACACTTGTCAATGCATGTAATGGAGCTACAATGGAAGAAAAATTAGCAATAAACTTTCTCCAATTTGTGCTACCCCTAAAAAGCTTCTTACCTTTGTAACTGTATTGGGCTTGGGCCAATTCAGAATGACCTCAACCTTAGAGGGGTCTATCTTCAATTCACTTCCTCCAACAATGTGTCCCAAATACACCAAAGAATTCTTACCAAATTCACACTTTGACATCTTTGAAAACCACTGTTCTTTTCTCAAGACATAAAGTACTTTTTTTACATGCATGACATGTTCATCTCTTGACTTGCTAAATATGAGGATATCATCTAAGTAGAGAATGACAAAATCATCTAGAAATGGTCTCAATACATCATTCATTACTCTCATGAAAGTAGTTGGAGCATTTGTAAGACCGAAAGGCATAACAAGCCACTCAAACAATCCTTGTTTAGTTTTAAATGCAGTTTTCCAAATGTCTTCTTCATCTATCCTAACTTGGTGATACCCACCTTGTAAATGTAACTTAGTGAAATACTTTGCATACCTCAACAAGTCAAGAAAATCATCAATTCTTGCAAGTGGATAATGATTCTTTACCGTGATTTTATTCAATGCATGGAAATCCACACACATGCACCAAGTACCATCCTTCTTTGGCACCAAGACAATGGGCGAACCACGTGGCGAAGTAGATGGGCGAATGATACCTTTGATCAGCAATTCTTGGATTTGTTTTTTTATTTCCAAACTCTCCATAATAGACATGCGATACATGCCAATGTTAGGAAGTGGAACATCCTATTGCAACTGAATCTCATGTTGAATTCCCCTCTTGGGATGTAACCCCTTTGGTTCCTGAAACATCTCTCCATGCTTGCTTACCACATCAAACAAATCAGATTTCAATTTATCATCACAACCTTCAAAATATTCGTAATCAATATCATTATTTTTCTTGATCATGAGAAGAACAAAAGTTTTAGTTTCATTTACTAGTCTCTTCATCTGCCCTACATTAACCAAATAAATGTTCAATTTTTTGCGATGGGCTCTCACTATGTACTCCACCCCATTCTTGAGAAATATGTATTTGTTGTCATGGCGATAAAATACTGCTTTTCTATCATAAAAATAAGGACTACCCAAAATGATTCCTGAGATGTCAAGTGTAACTACATCTAACTCAACTTCATCAATGAACTTTTCAGTAATGGCGAACTTGAATAAACACTTCCTTATAACTTGTAAGTTTGCATTGTTTACTATCCAACCCAATGGATATGGCATATGATGAGGTACAGTTTCAAGGTTTAGTTTTTTAACCAAGTCTTCTTAAATCAAGTTTGATTGTGACCCACTATCAAATAATGCATCAACCTTTGTATGATTTGAAATCACTCTAACATGAAACAACTTTATTCATGACTCTTCATTTGGTGTGTTGTTTTGACTATGTGATGAAATAGTGCTTGCAACAATTTCTTTTCCTTTTGTAACCATGGCTGAAATATTGGTCTCATCACTAGAATCCAAACCAAGGTCATGTTGTGTGGTCGCTGTCATCTTTTGTTTTCCCTTATTGTTTTGTTTCATAGGCCTTAATTCAGGATGCAGTTTCCAACAGCGGGATTCATCATGCCCCTCTTTGGAATAATGTTTGCATGTGATTTTATCCCCTTCTTTCTTCACACTTGCATTCTTCTTTCCCTTCCATTTTCCACCCTTTTCTTTATCCTTACCCTTAAATGGCTTCCTCTTACTACCCTCTTCCTGAATGTTCTTTCATCTAGATTCAGGGTGCGTGGCTTGCACACATACCTCATCTAAATTGTTTGGATTAAACATAAGGATAGTATGTTTCAAATAGGAATGTAAACCCCCAATATATTTAAGCAATGTATCTTGGGAATTCAAATTCACTCCTAATAACAAAGCCCTTTTTCTAAAATCTTGTGGATAATCTGGGATTGTTTGGCCTTTAAGCCACCTAAAATTCTGCCAACTCATAATGGTTTTTTGCATATAGGCTAAAGGATAAAACTATATTTTACTTGTAGAAAAAAATTCAACCCAAGTGATGTATATCCTTCCATGGATTCTCATTTCCTCTTGAGTCTTTACTTCCCACCAAACTAGTGCAGCTCCTTCTAGCCTCAGTGAAGCCAACTAGATATTTATGTTGTCTTCTTGAAGGTTTTGAATTCTGTAGTATACCTCCAACTGTTGAATCCAATTGTCAAACTTTTTTTCATTCACCTCTCCATTGTACATGGGAAGTTCGAATTTTATGTCCAATTTCAGTAATGGAGTTTTTCCTTTTGGGGTTTTGGAATGAGTATGGGCAGTTTCAGTGGTGTTAGTGGAAGATGATGTTGTGTGAGATGGTGAAGATGATGAGGAAGATGATAAGGATGGTGGAGATGGAGGTGGATTTTCACCATTCCCTTTGGAATCCTTCTTCTCATCTTTTTTGTCCTCTAAGCTTCCTTCTCCATGTGGAGGTTTAGAACTCTCTCCAACCATTTTGGTGTTCCTCTCTTCATAGAGAACTTTAACCATCTCAGTCAAAGTATGGAAATATTTCTTGAATTCTTCCTCTTCTTAAGAGGGACCTCCAAGCTCTCTTTCTCCATACATAATGGCTATGGATTCAAGCTCAAAAATTTGTACTGATTGTACCTCTTCAATCTGAATTGAAGGGAAAACTTGAGGAGCTTTAAGTGCAACTAGAATTGGAACTTTGGGTGGTGGAGATTGTGGTCTTATGGCTCTCCTTCTTCTGGGAATTACCTCAAGAGTTGCAACCAATAGCTTCCCTTCTCCTTTCTGCAACTTTAACCTTGTAAGAATCACAATTTTGTAACCATTAAAATCCTAATTGCACAAACTCAAGCAATCAAGAAATTCAACCTTGAGCTCTGATACCAACATGATCTATTTTTGTATGATTAGTTTTGTTGTGCTAATAGAAATTACATGTTTATAAACATGTGCTTGCTTCTTGCTTTTTGTGTTTAGGTTTCCTTAGTTGTTGGTTCTTATAAACAGGGTAAATTTCCGTAAGTTAAACAAGACATTTATGAGAAAAATAGCTTCAAAAATGAATAATGAACAACAAACATGTACAGTGCAACAAACCATCAAAGAGACACATTAACACAGTGTTTTGATGAAGGAGTTCACCACTCCTGGGCTACATCTCCTTAGTCCAGCTTCCATGGCTTGGGCCTCTATATTAGGTAAATGTGGAAAAAATGTTGTTTACAAAGCTCTATGGCTCTTGATACTTGCACAAATGTGTTCATAAGGTCCAAATTAGCCAAGAACAATTATTTTTTATCTCAATTTGGTCGAAAATTGAGCAGGTTTTGATTCATTCAATTTTTCCCCAGAAACCTCCGCTAAATATGGAGAGACTCCAATTAAGTCCACCAAGTTTGGTGGTGGTTCCGGATTTGGTGGCTCCACCATAATTGCCACCAACTTAATCAATGGATTAATTAATAGTAATAAATATTAATTAACTGTCAAGCGGGATTAGGGACGTGCTTAGCATTGGCCCTAGCCCCCGGTTCTAGCACATGGTCATATGGAGAGGGGTTGGCTCCCTCCTCTCTTGCCAATGGATTCACTGTCTCATTAAATATCTGAACATGGTTATTTTTTTCAAATATCTACCCACGGTTCAATGGTAAGACACAAAATTTTAGAGGGGGGGTCACGGGTTCAAACCCACCCTCCACCCAACCCATATACAATTTGCATACCATAAATTTAAATGCACCATTCCAAATGATATAGGCTCCATTCCAAATATTGCCTTGGTATATAGTTTGGACTTGTGTGGATTTAGGATTT
>APFE030519451.1:128972-199671 GCA_000404065.3 Pinus taeda
TTCTCTTGCACCGAGTGTTCAATGTGGACCATCATCGACCATGCTTCCCACCATTTCTGGTCACATCAGAGATTGCATAACAGCTCACCAGAGACCCAGCTCAGCAGAAGCTTCCTCATCTCAGGGAGGAACTCAATGCAATGGGGTCCATTTCTTCCTAAGGGGGGAGGAATGATCCAGGTGGATGTGGGTGGCCACCCACCTATCCCATTTGGACCCCCGCAACTATCTCTTTCAGTTTTTCAGTTTCTGTAATTGTAGCACAATTTATTATTTTTAGCAGTTTTTCGGGTCCTGAACTTCCGGAGCCGTTTTGAGGCCCTAAACGACGTTTTTTCGGAAATTTGAGGGCAACATGGGTCCATGGACCTATGTTGCCCTTCCCAAAGTGGTATTTCTTGGATAGATCTTTCTAACGAGCTATAATACGCGTCAAACGAAGATCATATTCCAAAGTTACGACCCCGGGAAATTGATGTACCAATTTACCCAAAACGGGGCCCACAATTTGGCGTTTCATCTTCTAGTGTTAGGTTTTGGAATGTGAAGGGTTTTCCATTGTTTCTCAACAATAAATAGGCCTTCGAGCCTCATTGTAACACAGTTCGGAACAGTTCAGAGGCATGTAGCCGCCACATCTCTTCTCAGAGATAAGCTACCATCACCTTAGCTGGTTTATTTCCATTTCTGGTTGTAAGCATTTTTCGGTATTTTCCATTAATGAAATGAAGCCTTATTTCCGCTGCATCTTTGTGTATATGGTTATCTCTGTATTTTATTGCGTTCCTATTTAAATCCAGATCAACTTGGGCCTACAATACAACTTGGAAGACCACCAATGGCTTCACCACTTATGATTTGGTCTATGGGAAGAAGGCTCTGATGTCCATTGAATTTGAGTACAACACCTTAAGGACGGCATCAAAATTAGATCTAGATGTCGCAAGGGCACAACAAGAGAGATTTCTCCAGCTAAATGGGTTAGATGAATTCAGGATGCAAGCCCTCCTACACATAGAAGTGACTCAAGTACAAAGAAAAATATGGCATGACAAGAATATCAAAGACAAACTATTTCAAGAAGGCGATTGGGCCCTGTTGTATGATCCTCGGTACAAATATTTCAAAGAAAAGTTGACGACCAAATGGTTTGGACCATATGTGATAGAAAAGTACCATGATAATGGCATTGTTCATATAAGAACCAGTTATGAAGAAGGTATCCCTTTTCTTGTCAATGGGTATTGTTGGGATGGGGTCCTCTGGGGTTAGTTTTGGGGCAAAAGCCAAAATTTTGATGTAAAAAGATAAAAAGTCTATGCAAATTGTGGTCGCAGAGTGTGTAGATAGTTAAGAGTCAAAAAGTGTTTTTAACCTCCTTTATGTAAAGTTGAGTTGGCTTTTTAGATCTACCCATGGTCTGTGGACCATGGGATTGTATAAATAAGTGTGTCTTAGAGATCTAAGAAAAGGATGAAGAAGTCTATGGGTATGAATAAAGAAGCCTAAAGCAGAGATAGAAATCTTAGAGGAGGGAAAGGCTCTACAGATGAGTGAGCAGAGGCCTAGAGTAGTGTCTGTAGCTGAGTGCGCGGACCCTTGCAGCGGAGTGCGTAGGGAAGTATTGAGTTTGTAAACCTATATTAAAGATTAATAAAGAAGATTATTGCATAAATTCTTGTGTTTTAGCTCTTTACCTCTGTTATGTATGATTGCGATATATGTTGTGATGGAATGATGTCTTTATAAAAGAATGATGTATTGACGCATGAATTTAATTGATCTGTCTTATTATTTGAACACAATTAATGTTAAGTGATTACGCGAAGATCATAACACTGCTTGTTAAATTTATCGAACGCTTAGGTGGATTTGAGTAAATACCAGTCTAAAAGTAATCTATGGTGCGCATAAGTAGCTAAGTCGCATGTTCAGGGTCCGCAAAAGCCAGTCATAGACCTTCGCTGAGGTCTAGAGGTCGGTTCAAGGAAGTTACTACCATAAGCCATAAGTGCTTACGGATCTGCACGAAGGTAGATCTAGGTCGCAGAAGGACATCACACTGATCTGTGGGTGTAAAACTTGGTTCCAGCATCCTCCCATATTGCTTCAAGTTAGACTTCAGTCCACGCACCATGGATCTATGCCGAAAGTGCCAATAGTATAGGGATTTATTTGGTGCAACTAACTCTGAACCTGGGTCAGGACCCCCTAAGCCAACAAATGGTTCTGTTATCAAGACCTAGATCTACATAAAGAGATGTGTGATGTCACATCACTAGAATCCGGCCAAGAAGGAAAGTGAGAAGTGGTTGGATAGAAATATCCATGAACTAGCAATGCAGGAAAAAAGGAATCCATGCCTGAAAAAAGAACAGTGGTTGGATAGATATTTGTACACCAAAATACACAAAATTTTCTTCTACACCTTCTCGATTGAACTATACGAGTGGATAGCTAAATTGGCAGACGGCCAAGGGAGGTCGAAGCTTGACAGTCCAATAGTGTGGACTCCATAATTAGTGCGAAGGCTGGAAGCTTCTAAAGATAAGATCATATGCGTTGTTGACCATTCGCTTGATCGGGTTATAGGAGGATTTGTTACAGAGTTTGCAGTCGACACCTCAGTTAGTTATGGTGAAGCAGAGCGACATTTCTTCAAAGGACAGTGAGGTAAGTATCTAATATATTTGAATATTTGGATTAAGATGTTATTGTGTGAAAAATGAGTTATTCCACTGCCTTGATGTTTGGAGCTACGCGATGTGGGAAGATCTTCAGGGATAGGGGAAGAGAGGCCCTGACTATAGCCCATTGATTGAACCTCCTGTGAGTGACAATGAGGGAGCAGCATAGGCTTCATCGAAGAGCACTGTCCAGTTGATAAGGCAGAGTTTTCCACGGATACCTCATCTATCCACACAACCTCCACCTTCACCTCCACAACATACACCTTCGTCCACACCGCCACCACCTCTGCCGCTGGTCAACATGTCGAATACAATGAAGTTGCCAGTTTTCAAGGGCTTAGGAATTGACGATCTGGATCAGTTTTGGTTTGTTACAGAGGCTATATGGACAACATAACAAATTAAGGATGATATTATAAAAAAGGTGCAGTTGGTTACCACTCTACATGATCGCGCACTGACATGGTACATTAAGTACTGCACCGATAATCTGTAGGCATCATTAGCAGATACTCAAACCACTTTAAACAAAGAATTCAGTAAGCCTAAGTCTGCCTTGCAATTGGTAATTGGATTTAAGGAAATCGTGATGAGGCCTAGTGAAATGCCATGGGAGCTAGATCAAAGACTAAAGTGCAGGATCCGTGAAGCTAATATGAATCTCACATATAGTTAACACTGCGATTGGTTTATAGCCGTGCTCCTGCCCCACTTAAGGATTTCTTTATCACAACAAAACATAGGAACTCAAGAGGAAGCCCTGGAAATTGCGATGAGAATGCATTAAACTCCTATTGAGGATGATTCGTTGGGGGTTCAACAGATACATGTAGAACTACAGAACCTTTGCTTGGAACTACAGAGCTTGAAAAAAGAAAAAGTGGCACGGCCAGAGGTGCGCGAAGAAGTTTGGTGTCTCAAGTGTAGAAACCAGGGGCATGATAAATATCAATTCCATGTCTTCACGAATTACATCACAGGAGGGGAGCCAATGCCCCTAAGGTAGGAAGCTCCAGCAGGACCAAGTGCGGGGCCCGCACTATGGTGTGCTATTTCCCAGGTGGCAGAAAAACATGTAACAAATAATTGTCACTTACTGCAAAAGTTTATGTAGACACCACAACAATTTTTGTGTGATTTCTACAAATCGGTGGGCCACGATGAGCACCACTATCAAAGCTATGAATTAATGATGGAGAAGACACCTATGTATCGAATGCAAGCAGAAACGCGACCTCTGAATTGGGGTATTGGGGGAGCGTGCAGAGGATATCAGGGACACAAACGAGGCCAAGTAGGAGGAAGACTTGGTAGGGGTCATGGGCAGTTCATTTGCTGCAATTTTGAGATGCCAGGACACTACGCGTGGGAGTGTATGAATCAAATACACCCGTCATGTCAATACTGCACTCAGTTTGGACACACAATCGAAGAATTTCCTGTGCTAATGACCAAGATGCAGGAGAAGGAACCGCAACCTTAGCATCCTACCCAGAACTTATGGATGATGAGGGCTGAGCCCGAGGAAGAGGACCTGAATGTGAATATCATGCTACGAAGCTAGATCATGACTGGTGATGATCAGGGAAAATATCCTAAAGAAGGTGGATGGGTCCACAAGGCCCCGAAAAATGAGACTGATTTCGATCTGGAGCACGCGAAGGAAAAATTCATGGAAGTGAAGAAAATCTTCATTGAAGCCTCTACCTCGGGGAGTTAGAACAAACTTCCAGACACCAGTGCGCCTACAGAGGTTGACCCCTCTGTACTGACCACCATCTTGGAGACTTGTATGAAACTACTGCGTGATAGAAAGGTAGTGAAAGGACTACAGGAGTTGAGAGACAAGTGTGTCGGTAAGGATAATGCTCCTGATGGACCTCACATAGTCAGAAAGATTGGTAAGCATAAGTCAAGAATAGGGCATGAGATGAGGCTTACCACACAAATAGGAGACTATGAGATGGACCAAGTTATTTTGGATTTGGGGTATGATGCGAATGTATTACCTAAACCGACCTAGGAGAGAATGGGGAGACTTGCGCTATAGTGGTATCAGATTCAACTCAGGATGGCGAACTAGAAGAAGATTATCCCCATGGGATGATTGCGGGGAGTTATTGTAGATATAGAAGGTGTGTGCACGCTCGCTGATTTTGAAGTGATAGAAATTGTTGATGACAACAATCCATACCCCGTGCTCCTTGGAATAGAGTGGGCTATTGATATGAATGGGGTAATCAACTTGAAGAAGCGTACAATGTCGTTTGAAAGAAAATCGCTTTGCATTGTAGTACCATTAGACCCTGCAAATGGACCGCACTATACTGAACCAGTCCGCGAATATGAAGAAAGCGATGATGATTTGGATCAGATCTGTAAAATAACAGAGCAAGACCAAGACTAGGTGAATCCAATGGTTCATGGATGGATTGCATGGGACCACAAAAATACTTATACCTCGAATTTAGACGAAGAATTAGAACATTGGCAAAACAGGCTACACGAAGTATCCACACTACGCTGTAACATGATGACCAAATCACTGCACTGTCTGTCATCGGAGGTAAGAAATATAACTTATTATGATGGTTTAACTGACATAGCTAAGCTTTTGGATGCTTTTGAAAGAGAAGCCCCAGAGGGTCACCGCTTTCAAAAGATGGATTTGGCACTGCGTGCTACACCCACTCAGTGGTGGGGTACGCAAAAAGACATCTTTGATGAGTGACACGATTACAAGAGGATGATGAAGATGTGATTTGGTCATCCTAAAGTATGGTTAACTAAGAAGTGTGATGGGAGGAATGATCCACGTGATCATTTGGCCAAATGGACTAAGGTTTATGGAACGGAGTCGCAACCAGAATGGCTGCATTTATTCTGTCACACTCTGGAAATAATCCCTGTGAATTAGTATTTGGAAATGCAGCTCCACCACGTCACCACGGAGTGGGACATCAAAAGAGAATGATTCTTGATGACCTTAATCTTTTAAGACAGGTCCAGAATAATTGACGAAGAGCTACAAGAGGTTAAGGCAGCGATCTTCTGAATTTCATAGGATCCTTTGGAATTGGTTCAACTGGATTTGACCACCCATCTACGCCATGCACTGGAGTGCTATAATATGACTGCTAAAGCGGAGGATGAGGATCCAAGGAATATAAATATCCCAGAAGTGGAAGGCCACTGTGAGGTTGAAGGTTTGCAGATAGAGAACTAGAATATCACCGCGCCACTGAAAACCAGGCAGGTAAATATTAGTACTGAAACGGAGCCTCAATTCACGAGGATTGAAGATTATTGCAATGATGCCATAGTGGATAAAGTTGTTGAGTTACTCTACGAGTACCAGGATCTTTTCCTACAAAGTTTTTGGATTTGAAAGGCATCATAGGGGATTTGGGAGTGATGAAAATAACTTTGAAACTGGATGCGAAGCCCGTTAAGTAGAGGCCATATCACCTTAATCCCAAATACAAGGAAAAGGTCTGCTTGGAATTGGACAAGATGCTTGAGGCAGGTATTATTCAACTAGTGGAGGAATCTGATTGGGTGAGCCCAATGGTAGTTCAGGAAAAGAAGCAGAAGGGAGAGATAACGATTTGCGTAGATATAAGAAAGGTTAACGATGCCTGCGTTCACAATCCTTTCCCAACACCATTGACTGATGAGTTATTGGACAATGTTGGAGGGTAGGAGGCATACTCACTTAAAGATGGGTTCTCTAGATACCATCAAATCAAGATCACAACAGAAGACAGGAGTAAAAAATCCTTCGCGAGGAATGGGGGTGTTTTCAGTACATAGTGATGCCCTTCGGACTCAAGAATGCGCCGACGAAATTATCTCGCGTAGTCATCGTGACGTTCAAAGAATTTATTCACAAATTCTTGGGGGTATATTTTGATGACTGGATAGTGTTTGGGCTAGTAAAGTACCATGTAGCTAGTCTGCGCTTAATATTGGATATGTGCCAAAGGTATCAGATTGCGCTGAACCTGAAGTGCTTGTTTTGTGTCCCCTTTGGGATTTCACTGGGTCATGTGGTATGGAAGCAAGGACTCATGATGGACCCTCCCAAGATCGCGGTAATAATCAATTTGGCAACCCCAAGGACTGTTAAACAGTTGCACGCAACGCTGGGCCATACTAGGTGCTATTGAAAGTTCATCAAGGCTTATGCTCAGATTACCACGCCCATGGAGAAGTTGCTAAAAAAGGATTCTACATTCTGTTGGGATGAAGAATGTCAGCGCACTCTAGATGTATTGAAGGAAAAGATGGTCACCACACCGATATTAGTCTTCTCGGATTGGAAGAAGGATTTCCATGTGCATGTTGATGCCTCATGTATTGCACTGGGAGTAGTGTTGACATAGGTTGGCGAAGGAGAGATGGATCACCCTATAGCATTTGCAAGTAGAAAATTATGGAAGGCTGAGAAGAACTACTCAACGACAGAGCGCAAGGGATTGACTATTATATATGCACTCCAAAAATTTCAACACTATCTATTGGGTGGATATTTCAAGATGTACACAAACCACTCTGCCTTGAGGTACCTAGTCAATAAGCCTGGGTTGGGGAGCAAGATATGCGGATGGCTGCTATTATTTCAAGAATACAACTTTGAGGTAATTTTCAAGCTAGGAAGGTTGAATGCAGGACATGACCATTTGTCGTGCATTGAAATGAGGGAGGAGCCTACTAATTTGAAGGGTTGCCCGATGCGCAGCCCTTTATGATGTGCATAGCGGACAACAACTTTGCAGATATTATCCATTTTTTGACCACAGGGACAGTGCCAGAAGGCTACACCAGGCAGCAGAAGAAAGAATTGGTAGTATGTGCGGTTGATTTCTCAGTAATTGCTAGACATTTGTATAAGATGCGATTGGACGAGATACTCTGACGGTATGTGCCCGATTTTGAAAGAAACAACATCCTTGTAGAGGCTCATGGAGGAGTTGGAGGAGGGAATTATGAAGGAAAGGCAACAACCCAGAAGATTTTGCGCACTGGGTTGTGGTGGCCTATGCTCCATAAAGATTCCAAATCATATTATAGGGCATGTGATGCATGTCAAAGAATGAGTAGGCCATCGCAAAGGGATGAGCTGCCTCTAAATCCTTAGGTGTTATTATAGCCATTTGAGAAATGGGCTATCGACTTTGTAGGACTGATTCAGCTCCTAGTAAGAAAATGGGTGTGCGCTACATCATCACCGCAACAGAGTATCTGACCATATGGGTGGAGGCACAACCTGTAAAGGATTGTATAGGGGCTACAAAAACTATTTTTTTTAGTACATGCTAACTAGGTCGGGTGCCCAAAAGTGTTGACGAGTGATCGCGATACGCACTTCCTCAATGAAACGATCAACACACTAACAGAATAATTTCAGGTTTATCATTAGAAGAGTACACCATATCACCCCCAGGATAATGGAATAGTGGAGGCCTTCAATAAAATATTGGTGAATGCGTTGACAAATATTTGCAATGCCTAGCAAAATAATTGGGACATGTGCGTACTAGTAGTATTATGGGCGTACAGGACTACTTGCAAAAAACTAATAGTTCAGACACCTTTCCGGTTGGTCTATGGTGTAGAAGATGTGATGCCTATGGAATATATAATGCCTAGTCTATGCATAGCAACCTTCACAGGGATGGTGGACCGCGGAGCCTTGGAAGAACAACTCGCGCAATTGATGGAGCTCAAGAAGGACATATTCTTGGCTGGATTTCATCAGAAAGTACAAAAGGAAAGTGAAAAGGCATGGCACGATCGACACATCAAGCTACATAAATTCAAGGTAAATGACTTGTTTTTATTATATGATAGTAAGTTCTCTAAATTTCTAGGAAATTTTCAGATGCATTGGTTGGGATAATATGTCATTAAAGAAATCACAGGTGGGGGCATGGTTAAGCTCAAAAAGCTGAACAGAGAACCTTTCCTGGGAAAAGTAAATGGGAGCCAGTTAAAGCCATATGCAGGAGACACAACTCAATGAATACATGACAGTAGGATAGTCTTAGTGCTCTAGGAAGTTGCAAGGGACGTGGGACTATAAAGTATGCTACCTAGTTTTGGGAGCTATGTGACAGAGGGGATGCGTGGAAGAGGGTGATGTCATAGTGTTAGAAGTGACGTGAAGGGAATTGCGTTATGAAAGGAGATACCATGTAGCATAGCCAAACAATAACTATTAGGGTCATTGTTCATGATTTGACAGCCAGGAGATGGTTATGAGGAGTGGGGGGTGGTATTTAAGGTTGAAATCTTTGGAGATCTACTGCCAATTTAGCATTAATGGATGGATTTTGGGGGGAATGGTCAAATTTGCATTCAAAATCCCCTATAAATTATGCGTGGTCGTCTAGCAGAGAACACTTTTCATCCTTAGAATTTTTGCGTTGTTGTTGGCTTATTGGGCCCTCACCCAGGTTGAGAAGAGTTACTGGCCAAACAAATCCCGCAGCTATTAGCCCTTTAGGAAACAGTCTGTAGAGCACAGACTGAAGTCTCACCTGAGGTAGTAAGGGACGGTGCTCGAACCTGGTTTCCGCACCCTTGGGATGTCTTGATGTGGTCTAGAGGGGTCACGAACCGTTTTGCAGCCTCACGCCACTCTATATAGTTATTAGGCTTTTACGTAGATCCACACAAATGCACTTTCTTATTAATGAAATTATTATAGATCTGATCTTCTTGTTACAGTCTTTAAGCAAAAATTTGACAATAAAACCCAGTAAGCACAATTATAACAAAAAATGCATAAATCTAGAACATAAGCACCAGATAGATCCACGATAAAGCACACAATGATTAATAAATTCTTATCTTTATTGATCTTCTCTTCAGTACAACTAGATCCGACATGCGCACTCAGCTGTAGGGGCCCACACACACAGCTGCAGACTCTACCAGGCCTCCGCACACACAGCTACAGAGCCTCTATCTATCTCCCAACACCCTTGATTCAGACTTACAGATGCTCAGAGATTTCTTTCTTCATAAACCCATTACATTCAAGATCAAAACCCAAAAAAAACTGACTTCTAACCATAGAGCCTTGCTTTATTTACTACAGCCTCGCGCCACTCTATGTACTTATTAGGCTTTTACGTAGATCCACAGAAATGCACTTTCTTATTAATGAAATTATTATAGATCTAATCTTCTTGTTACAGTCTTTAAGCAAAAATTTGACAGAAAACCCAGTATGCGCAATTATAACAAAAAATGCATAAATATAGAACATAAGCACCAGATAGATCCACGGTAAAACACACAATGATTAATAAATTCTTATCTTTATTGATCTTCTCTTCAGTACAAGTAGGTCCGGCCTGTGCACTCAACTGTAGGGGTCCGCGCACACAGCTGCGGACTCTACCAGGCCTCTGCACATATAGCTGCAGAGCCTCTATCTATCTCCCAACACCCTTGATTCAGACTTACAGATGCTCAGAGATTTCTTTCTTCATAAACCCATTACATTCAAGATCAAAACCCAAAAAAAACTGACTTCTAACCATAGAGCCTTGCTCTATTTATACAATTCCATGGTCCACGGACCATGGGCAGGCTGACTCACTTTCTATTTTCTTACATTATTTTTAGGCGGACAACCCTTTTGACTTGACTCATTACAATTCGCGCTCTGTGCACCTCGCTGAGCCTTTTCCATACTATTACCCAAAATTGCGGGCTTTGAGCCCCAAAACTTTTATGCGGGACCTGCACTACCCAACAAGCCCCCAACACAATCATTGCGACTCGTCCTAAGTCACTCGGCTAGTGCAGCGATATTCTCACGGAGGTCATTCAGCAACTTATGCGCTTTGCTTACACTGGCAACAAAATCCTCCACCATCTATTGTACTTGTTCTACACGAGTCGTTGATGCATCAGTATTAGTTTTAGTTGCTTGTTCGAGTTCATATGTTGTCTGCATGTGTGCTAACTTTCCCTCGATGGTGTTGGATACCGCAAATGCCTCATCAAGCTAGGGCTAGATGTGTTCGTTAAGCACTGCTTCCTTTTACCGAGCGGTGTCAACTTGTGCCTTGAGAACTTGGGCCTCCTTCATTTTGGCCAACCACTACATGATAGCGACCATCTACACAATCCCCCAGACTGTGTCATAAACATGCTACAACTCCCGCTCTTCTGTCTCTACTTGCTATAGTGTTGGGTCTTCCTAGAGGGAGGTGAGCATAAGGAGGGACTAATCTAACAATCCCGAGAAATCTTGGACAGTGTGCTTTATCATTTCCAATCCTGCTTGAATTGCGCCGCAGTGCCACTCTCGAACTTCCAGGGGTATGGGTGGCTGTGCCTTTAGTCTTAGCTCTACAATTTGTAAATTTAATTCCCACTGAGCTTTCATGACCTCCGCTTGGGCCGTACGGAATCCTGCGGCCATGTGATGAATATTTTCAGTTGTTGGAAGTTTCGCAGGCCTCTGCCATGGCCTGTTCCACTTCCTGGTTGTGTGTGACCAAGTCATCGCATTGTAGACTGACCTGCTCGAAATTTGCCTTCTGCTCCATTAAGATTTGGATGGCATGGCCTTCACAAGCATAAAGCTCGACGGTTACCCCATCCTGATGTTGGTATACTGTTTCTCTAGGAAGGGTGGCCAAATTCAACCCCGAACTTTGCATGTCACCTTCGGTTTCTGCCAGGACAACGCCTGTTGGTAACACTAAAGTGTTCATTATGTGGGTGCACACCATCGGCTCGGCTGCATTGTGCCCTCTGCTAGGTTCGGTATCATCCCTCCCAGCGGTCGCATCTATAATGCCTACAACTGTGCTCTAATCTCCCCCAACATAGTTTTCTGCTCTGTCCTCAGCTCCTTTAATGCACATGTAGCGATATTGCGCATTGGTTTGCTGCTGGCAAGAAATTCCTTCTCCAAAGTTTTTGTTGTTTTGGACTTTTTGTGAGTACGCAATGATTCCTTTCTATGAAACCTCTTGCCTTGGGTCGATTTTGGGGTAATGTTTGGGTGTTCCTATGTCTTTGATCCCCTTTGCAAGTCTTGTTCTGAGGACATTTCCTGATCTCCCGTGATCTCCTCGGCAATTACTTCCTGGGTCGACACTGGCTACAAAGTGGCCTTTTGTCCCTGACGTGTCTTTTCCGCCATTTTAGTGAGTCGTAGCTAGAATTCCTTCTTTCACTGCTGCGTGGCCATTCAATCTAAAATGGCCTTGTCCGGGGTGTGCCACTCCAGAGGCCATGCTGCCAATACCTCATAAATTGCATCGTCTGTTGCAATCAACAGAAGCTTGACCCATGTTCATTTTGGATCCTTCTGCGCCCGAATATACAGGTTATGCATGTCTACGTTGAACTTAGTCGTGCTTTGCAAATTGTTTATACCATTGGGGACATAAGTGGTCTACGAGCAATCCACTTCTCGATACTCACTTCCATGAATATCCAAAAGACCTTCATCTCACGAACCCTTGTGGCGTCCTTTATAGCCCAGAGCGAGGTATACCGCACCGCTTCCAATAGGTTGTTCTCAACGCTGGGAAACTGGCTACCCTGTGGTAGTGCTCCTACAACCAGAAGGATTGATAGTAGCAACCATTCATAATGAAATGTCTTACCTTTTTCCTGTGCTTCCTTACAATTTGTCAAAAATTCGTCACATAAGAACTGCTCCTAGTTGAACTAAACCCCTTCTGCACACTGCTCCGCAAGTGCAATGACAAGAGCTGGCACCTCATCTACATGACATTTCCTCATTATTTTATTGGCTAGTAGCTAAGTGGCAACTCGCACCCCTCGGTCTTTTTTGCTCGCTATTACATACCCACGCTTTCGATTCTCCAACTTATATTTAGCCTTCATTGCATCTACAAGACCCACATCGCTACTTGTTCCAGCTATGTTTGTGGGGTCATTCCATTTAACAGGAAATTAGGTAATCTGGTGTACTAAAACAGCTATGATAGGAATCGGCTCCTCCAACCAGAGATACCCATCATGCACCAGACATAGTAATTGTCGGATAACAAAAATGGCGATGGCCGCGCGGTGATAGTGGGGTATCAACCTCAGATTAAGTAATCCCGCCTTCTCCACATCCACTAACCACTTCTGTGGTAGCAATTTGGCTTCAGCCAATTGGGGGAACTTTTCACTATTCACAAGATCCCAATCTTCGAACTTGATACTCGGTACTCGACCCAGCGGCAAACCATCAAACCTTATCTCATTCAGAAGAAGCGCGGTCTAGAGCATACTCTTTGCAGCGTGCAAGTCCTTCGGTATCTTGGCCGTCACGTTCCATGGAGAGACATATGGGGGTCGTGAAGGTATTTGGAAAGCATCCTCTTTGTCCTCATCCTATGCTTCAATCTGAGCGATCAAGGCTTGCAACTCTTCGTCATCCTCCTCAAGTGTGGTGGTGATTTCTTTGCCCTTTTTGGCTACTGATAGCTTACTGAATCTCGGTGATACCTTGACTGGCCCCATCGTCTACTTGTTTTTCCAAGGCCGCGGTGTGTGTGGAGACTTTGGAACCTCGGGGACCATAGCTACTTCATCTGGTTCTTTGGTGTTGGATATAGCTCTTCTGCGAACCGTGCTCAGGTTCTCACCATGGTACTCATGGGATTCCTAGTAGTTGAGTGTTTACTAGTCTTTCCTGGTTCAAATCTCAAATATCCCAGTGTTGTCCACAGGTTGTTATAGGAATGTGTAATTTTGAATGGATCCCTTCCCTCCACTTCCTGTTCATTAATAGCGTCTAGGTGGTAGATCTTTTTGTATCTAGCTCAGAAATCCTATATTAATGGCCTACTACCCACTCATTTTTGCCATAGCTTGAATTTCTTGTCAAGAATAATAGCATTAACGGTCACCTCCCAACCTTTCCACGTGGCAGCACAAACCCTGTGGCGTAGCCATGATTCTGCGGACCAAATGACTCTACACGTAACCTGCTTTCCGCGCCGACCTCCACAGACTTTTTTATAGTCCCACACCTTCTTTCAACTACTTGGGGCACTGAGACTGTGCTTTCCATAGCTAGTCAGGTGGTCGCACCCTATGTGCAAGGTCTCAGCTTTCCTGCTAGCCCGAGCTACGGGCACCTTTCGTGTGCCTTTGTATCTGATATCTCTTTGTGCGCTGTTGTGTGGTGTATATTCTTCCGTGGGTGTGGTCGCAACCATGAGAGTAGGGTCACAACTCGTTCTAGTCCTGTGGTAGACCTGGCGGGGCCTGGTTCCCTTATGTGAAGATTCGCGCAGTGTGTGTCGCCACTTTCCATCTTGTTGATCCCGTCCATTACTAGCACGCTTTTCTTTCTCAGCTACACCGATACATCATTTATTTCGTGAGGCTTGCTACTACCACGCCTATTCTAAGATTCCTTCGCCTCCCTCCTGTTATATGCCCATCGAACCCGTGGTATTTGCAGCTTCCCAATGGGTAGTTTTATTGGGCGGATGCTATTCATGCTCCCCCCTGTTTTCCTACTGACTTTGTCGCGGGCAGCTAGCGAACTGGATCACTACGGTGAATTCGGATTTGTGATTTGTATTTAGTTGGGTGTCTGCACAACATACATATTCACCCTACGCCACCGATGGATGCTCACCCCGTTTTGTCCTCTAAACCGTATGCACGCCTGCCTCCTATATCTGCGCCACTTTCGCCTAGACTTTTGGCATGTACTCCAGCCTTTAGCAGTTGTCGCGCACGGTGTCCCTGCTCATGTACCCTGCCATTTTTGTCTCAGACTTGCCAGTTCACACCAGTCTACTAGTCCCTCCGCTTTCATTGCACCCTCATCGGTTGGCCGGTCCCTTTCTTCTATCGTTACACGGCATAGTGATCTAACCATCATATTACAATTGAGCGTTGTTACCTCATGCAATCGGTTTTGCCATTGCTCAATATATTCATCTGAGTCTGATGTGCAGGAACTATCACGTTCCCATGATATTCTCTCGTCTGCTGTGAGATTCACCCAGTCCTAATCTTGTGTTGTGATTTGGTAGATACAGTCCAGTTCATCATCACTGTCCTCATCACACAGAGGCTCAATGTATCATGCTCCTTCGGCTGGATCCAGCAGAACCACTCTGTGGAGAGACTTTTTCTTGAATATCATTTTTCGCTTCTTTAGGTTGATGACTTCATTATTATCTGTGGCCCGGTCTATCCCTAACAATGCAAGATACGGGTTATTGTCATCCACAATTTTGATTACCTCAAAATCAGTTTGTGTGCTTACACCTTCGATGTCTATTGTAACCCCTTGCAGTCTCCCCATAGGCAAGATCTTCTATTGGTTCGCCATTCGTAATTGGATAGGAGACCACTGTAATGTGGGCCTACCCATACGTTCCCATGTCTGCCTAGGTAGGATGTTCGCATTTGACCCCAAGTCCAGAATGACTTGATCCACCTCATAGTCACCAATCTGGGTTGTCAAGCCCATTTCCCAACTGGTGCGCAAAGCATGCTTGCCTAGTTTCCGAACCATGTGAGGTTCACCCAACCCTGCGCACCTAGATATCAACTCTTGCAATCCCTTCACCGCTTTAGTGTCTTACAGTAGTTTCATGCATGTTTCTAAAAAGGTAGTTAGCATAGACGTATCCATCTCTGGCTTAGGTTGATCCTTACTACCCAAAGTAGAAGCTTTTGTGAAGCTCTTCTTAGCTTCCATAAACATTTTCTTTGCGTGCTCCAAATCAAATTCAGTTTGTTTTGTAGGGGCCTTGCAAACCCATGCATCTTCCTCTGATTTCTTCCTCGCGTGGTTCAGCCTTCATCATTTGGACGTTCTGAATGGGGTTAGCCTGAAGCACCCCTTTTTCCCGCGTTTGTACAATTAGTGTGCGGAAATCTACTGCTTCATGGTCAAATTGGTAACAGTACAGGCAACATGTTCTAGTCAAGTTCATGCAATCATGCGCGTAGAGCCCAGCTCCTCCACAATTATAGCAGATTAATTGTCCTTGTCCTCATTCGGGTCCCATCCCCCCTCATCCGCATCCACATCCCTGGAATCTGCCCCACGCTATTGTTGCAACTGGATCCTGACCTCTTGCCTCCGTCTGCATCCTATAAGAAGGTGTTCGATCCATCAACAACTCATAACTTCGGAAATTTCGTTCATCGTGGCCCATCATCCTACAAAAGTTGCAAAATAACTGTTGGGGTCGTTGTCTCAGGTTCTGCAATATATGACATTTGTCTGTGGCATGCTTTCCTCCCACCTGACAGATTGCGCACCAGAGTGTGAGCACCATGCTTGGCCCTACTTGTGCCTCTGGTCGCAATGGCATTGGTCCCCCCCCCTCCTAAGTAATTCGCGAAGAGCGAACAATGATCCTTATCGTGCCCCTGGCCCTTACATTTGATGCACCACACCTCTTCACGTGCCTCTAACCGAGGTGCCTGACCTTGTTTCAAACTTCGCATCTCTAAGCATAGGTTTTGTATCTACGCGTGGATTTGTTGAACTCCTAACCCTGGATCCTGTATTGGAGTTTCATGCAACCTCATTGTTGTCTCTAATTCCTTAGCTTGGGTTGATATCTTTTGTTGTGATAGCGTCGTTTGTAGATGTGGTGTCAAAGATGCCATAAACCACGCGTAGTGTTGCGTCTTTGTCAACATCATGTTAGCCTCATGGATTGTACTCTTCAATCTATGATCCAAATCCCATGGGGTTTCACCAGGCATCATCGCGATCTTCTTGAACCCGATGATCGACTGCGTTTCTGATTTTGGTCGGCTAAATTATTTGTTCAATGCATCCTGAATCGCCACTATTCCTGCACTCGGGTGATCGCTAGAGTACTTTATATACCACGTCAATGCACAATCCTCCAGTGTGCTAACCAGAGTAGCCTTTTTGATGTTATCATCCATTACGCCCTGGGATTCCCATACAACCTTTACCACAAACCAGAACTGATCTGGTTCCTCATTTCCTACGCCTCTAAATACCAGCAACTTGACCACACTCGCCATTCCAACCTTTGGTAATGGTGGAGGTGGGGTAGGTGAAGACAGTTTTGATGCAGGTGAAGTAGGTGATGGCATGGATGGTGGTGGTATCAGTGGAATACACTGCTTAATCAATCGGACTGCACTTCTTGGAGAGAACCCTGTGAGCTCCTCCTTGCTTTCTCACAATAGTGAAATCATAGGATTGTTTTCTAATCCTTCTGTCAATTAGTAGCCTCTTCCGCTCCTTGTTACTCCAGACATCAATGGATGCGCATAACCCATTTTCACATAACAGTATTTTAATCCGAGTATTAAATTATTTGATGTACTTACCCCGTGGTCATTGGAGAAAGTGCCTTTCTACCTCGTTGTAACCCATAGTTGTGTCTATCACGAACTCGGTTATAAATCCTCCTATTATTTGATCCAACCAGCGATCTATTGCCTGTGAAATTTTATCTTCAGATGCTTCCAGCCTTCGTACCAACTCCGGCCTCCACATGATAGGTTGATCCAGTCTGAACCTTCCCTGGCTATCATCTAGCCTCGCGATCCACTCATACAGTTCTGTTGAGAAAGATGCAAAAAATATTTCGAGAATCTCTGTGTATATGTAACGATTTAGCCACCTTTCCTCAGATATCCATGAATTTCTGTTTTCCTGAACCATGAACTCGTGAAGCTTCTGATCCAACCAATCTTCAAGCTCTTTCTTCATAGGGTTCCAGTGTTCTGACATCAGACATCCCTTAAGCAGACCCCAGTCCTGAAAACGGAACCATTTGTTGGTTTATTGGGCCCTAACCCAAGTTCAAAAGAGTTATTATCCAAACAAATCCCGCAGCTACCGACCCTTTCGACAACAGTCTGCAGAGTGCAGACTGAAGTCTCACCCAAGCTAGTAGGGGAGGGTGTTGGAACTAGGTTTCCACACGCTTGGGATGTCTTGATGTGGTCTGGAGGGGTCACGAACCATTCTGCAGCCTCGCGCCACCCTGTACAATTATTTGGATTTCGCGTAGATCCGCGTAGATGCACTTCCTTATTAATGAAATTATTACAGATCTAATCTTCTTGTTACAGTGTTTAAGCAAACATTTGACAATAAAACCCAATGCGTGCAATTATAACAGACAATGCATAAATCTAGAACATAAGCACCAAATAGATCCGTGATAAAACATACAATGATTAATAAATTCTTATCTTTATTGATCTTCTCTTCAATACAACCAGATCCGGCCTGCGCACTCAGCTGCAGGGGTTCGTGCACACAGCTGTGGACTCTACCAGGCCTCTGCGCACACAGCTGCAGAGCCTCTATCTATCACCCAAGACCCTTGACTTGGACTTACAAACGCTCAGATATTTCTTTCTTCATAAACCCATTACATTCAAGATCAAAACCCAAAACAAAATTGACATCTAACCATAGAGTCTTGCTCTATTTATACATTTCCATGGTCCGCGAACCATGGGCAAGCTGACTCACTTTCTATTTTCTTACATTATTTTTAGGCGGACAACCCTTTGAATTGACTCATTACAATTCGTGCTCCATGCACCTTGCTGAGCCTTTCCCATACTTTTACCCAAAATTGCAGGCTTTAAGCCCCAAAACTATTACGCGGGGCCTACTCTACCCAACAGTTGTGTTGTCTGTTGCTTATGAATTGCAAGTTTTTCGAGGATTTGGTTGCAAAATCTGTGTTTGATAATCTACTGGAGGACACCCAATAATTTATTCGAAGCACTATGTTAGGACCAAGAGAGATTGCAAGCACCGGAGGAACTGTTGCCTCCAAAGGAGAGGCCCTAGAAGTTATGAACATGGAAGCTCTGACTCCTATGCCTATGGTGCTGAGGTCACCTAGGTCAAAGCCTACACCAATGTTCCAAATGCACAAGTCGAAGAAAGATAAGCATAAGAGGCCAATTCCAGTGCGCGAGTCGCCTAGAAAGCACTTTGCTACCCAAGCACAGAAGAAGGACAAGTAGCCTGAGAAGGTTTTAGACTTGGAGGTCGAAGAGGGTGCTGAAGATATCAACGTTGAGGGCATGGATCCCATCTCCAAGTTTCCAAAGTATATCCCTCAACGTAAAGGAAAGGTGAAGGTCACCAAGGACCCAGATGTAGAGAAATTCGGCATTCACATGCCCCTGTTACCAGAAAATATAACCTTTGAAGGTCCACGTTTGGCAAGGATTCCCCTTTTAAAGATGGAGGACTGGGACTTGGATGACCATGAGAGGTTCCCCCACCTTGCGACGGAGAATTACATGAAACGGGTGTATTACAAAGAATTGGTTTCACTCCATTGGAGCCAGTTGAGTAGATTCGCAGAGTAAATCAATCGGGGTTGCTGAACCTATTGTGGGTGCCCCACTATCATTGCTCCAACATCAATATCACCTGCATAAAGCAACTACTAACTTTGGTGCATGATGGGTGTTTATGGCTGGATGCACCTATCCCCATCACAGACATTCTTATCCACTGAATCACGCTCCTACCAAAAAAAGGCTTGAATCGAGCCAAGGCGTTTGGCAGAAAGACAAGCGAGCGAGACTTGGCAAAGAAGTTGAAGGCAAAGTTTGAGCTTCTCAAGAAGCTACGTGGGTACTCCATAACATCCATCAACGATCGCGTAGTGAAAATTGCAACGCAAATATTAGTTGTTAAGGTCATGAGGAAGTGTCACTTGGATGAGGTTCTAGTGCCCGTGATCTCATTAGCTACACAATTCGCGGAGGCTGTGTAGTTCAACTTGTCATGCTATCTATGTAGCAGTTCCTTGTGAATTTCCGCGAGGGTCAAGATGAGAGAAATACCTCCCACTACGCGTGGTTGTTGCTCTCTATTGTGTTAGTTGCCTGGGAACTGCCGGAGGACAATCAGTTCCCACCATTGGAGGTAGGTTTGCTAGAGGCTACACAGTTTTTCTCCCTTTGGGCCAAGAAGGACCCTGCGCGAGTTAGTGAGACAAAAATTTCCTGAGTTTTGATGGACTCGAGCATTCATATGGCCATCAACCAACAGCCACAATTGTCCCCAACCGCGTATGAGCGGTGGTTGGAGTACGCGGAGTTCAAGGCAGACTTCCACCACGTGTATATCAAGGCGCAGAAGGATCCAGAGCAGAAGTGGTTCAATATGCCACATCTTGCCACAAATTATGTGATCTCGGAATTCATCAAGTGATGGCCATCAGATTGGCATTCTCCATTTAACCTGGCCGCAGGTACCAGCAAAGGTGTGGGAGTTCTGCGGAGAAGAAGAAGAAGGAGGTAGTGAAACAGGCGGTCCAGAAGTTGGTTGCGTAGCAAAGGAAGGAGGCTAATGAGAAGGCCCAATTAGAAAAAGAGTTTGCTGCAAAGCAGCAAGCCGAACAAGAACAATGTGACTCTAAGCGAAGTAGTAAATCCCCTTCGCTCCATACCAACGAAGAAGAGTAGACAGCGCAAGGCGGTAGTGGTGATGAAGGCTGTAGCACCCCATTCTAGGTCAAGAGGTATAGGGAACAGCAGACAGAGGGGCCCCGAAAGAATTACAAGGTGACTAAGCCACCGTTGGATCCCATTACGCTGACAGAGGGTGACCTCGACAAGATTGGGGATAAAGTGTGTGACACCGCCACTGAGATATTGTAGAAATTTGAACAACATAACCTGCAGTCATTAGCTACTATTTAGAAGGATCTTCAAAAACTACAAATCCAGACCAGCAAGATACAAGTGGGAGCAGGTCAGGTGGCCATTGCAAAGACGAGCCTGGCACTAGGGACAAGTCAAGTTGCAGAACTTGTTAGGTGAGTGGACCTCAGGACAGCCACACTACCAGAAGAGTCCTTGAGCAGGGAATCAGCCGATGACAATGTCATCGTAAGAACGCTGAAGAATATTGGCCTCAATGTTGCAGCGCTCCCCAACGAATATCTTCACGCGCTGCAGACTCATGTGATAGTAGAATTAGGAGCATGAGAGAAGCATGCCCTCAATTTAATCAGCAAGTACAGGGTGAACAATGAGAAAATGTTCACCAAAAAGACAGAGGCCCTGAAGGCAAAGCAAACGATCTAGACACAGAGCACCCAGCTGGCGACCGCGGTTGCAAAGGCATGCAGACAGTTCCAGAGTTGCACATACCTAAGGAGGCACCACTCGAGGCCAAGATCATGAAACTTGCTGCGGGCATCCGCAATGCTAAGGCAGAGGTGGCTAGCGTTTAACTCGATCTTAATATGAAAATCACCGAACTGGAGCTTAAGTCACAACCTTCGACTCTGCCAGAAGTTAGGGAACAACGTGAAGCTGTTTTCAAGGAAGGGATAGTTACTATGGATGTCACAATGGCTGATTGTACAACTTTGTTTGAATAGGCCATGGAACTGGTGACGAGCTTGCAGGAGGATCCCACCATGTAGATATTGAATACCGAGATCTACGAGATACAGCCGCGGTATGACTAAGTAAGGGCGACAGTGCGCACCATTGCTATAGCAAAACACCTCGCCAAATTGTAGGAGGCAAAGCAGCTCCTTGCACAAGTGGAAGACACACAGAGAAAGGAAGCAATCCTTAAGGCCAGATTGGGTCCTTGGTTGGACAAAGCCTACCTAATCTCAGCCAACATATAAGAAAAGTTAGCAAACTTGCAGATTACGCAGTAGAAGATCAAGCGAGCCATTGAAGGACCAGCCACATAACATCTGGTGGAACAAGTCAAGTAGGCAGACACGCAGAGCATAGCTGAAGTAGTGATGGTATGGGTCAAGCTAGGGGATCTTCATAGCAAGATAACTACACCAACTCAGTGACTCGAGGGTGAGTCATGACGTTTGTGTTGGGGGCCTGTTGGGATGGGGTCCCCTGGGGTTAGTTTTGGGGCAAAAGCCCAAGTTTTGATGTAAAAAGATGAAAATTCTTCACAAATTGTGGTCACGGAGTGTGTAGCTAGTTAAGAGTCAAAAAGGATTTTTACCCTCCTTTATGTAAAGTTGATTTGGCTTTTGAGATCTACCCATAGTCCGTGAACCATGGGATTGTATAAATAAGTGTGTCTTAGAGAGTCTAAGAAAAGGAAGAAGAAGTCTATGGGTAAGAGCAAAGAAGCCTAGCTCAGAGATAGAAGTCTTAGAGGAGGGAAAGCCTCTACAGCTGAGTATGTAGAGGCCTAGAGTAGTGTCTGCAGCTGAGTGCACGGACCCCTGCAACTGAGTGCATAGGGAAGTATTGAGTATGTAAACCTATATTAAATATCAATAAAGAATATTATTGCACAAATTCCTATTTTTTAGCTCTTTACCTTTGTTATGTATGATTACAATATATGATGTGATGGAATGATGTCTTTATAAAATAATGATGTATTGATGCACGAATTTACTTGATCTGTCTTATTATTTGAACGCAAATAATGTTAAGTGATTACGCGAAGATCATAACAATGTCTGTTAAAGTTATCGAACACTTATGTGGATCTGAGTAAATACTTGTCTAAAACTAATCTATGGTGTGCGTAAGTAGTTAATTTGCATATTCAGGGTCTGCAAAAGCCAGTCGTAGACCTTTGCAGAGGTCTAGAGGCCATTTCAAGGAAGTTACTGTCATAAGTCGTAAGTGCTTAAGGATCTACGTGAAGGCAGATATAGGTCGCAGAAGGACATCACACTGATCTCTGGGTGAAGGAACTTGGTTCCAGCATCCCCCCATACTGCTTTGGGTGAGACTTCAGTCCGCATACCATGGATTGATGCCAAAAGGGCTAGTAGTGTAGGGATTTGTTTGGCGCAACTAACTTTGAACCTGGGTCAAGACCCCCTAACCCAACAGGTACAAGTTGAAAGTCTACAAAAAGCCTTTGTCAAAGAAGGAGTTCATCAGTAGCATCAACAATAAAGTGATGGTGATTGAAGGTGTCTCGGCTCCCACCTCACTAGTCCCTTGAGGTATGTTGAAGTTTTGAAAAAAAAAAAAAAAAAAAAAAAAAAAAAAAAAGAAGAAGAAGAAAAAAAGAAAGAGAACCAAGTGAAAACCTCCATAAGGCACCTAAGTCCTAGTCTTAGGTTGAAAACCTCTTTGAGGCAACCCAATAGTGTTTAAAAATAAAAAATAAAAATAAAACTTCCTTTGAGGCAACCTAGTTGTATTTAAAAAAAAAGGCACAAAAATAATGGTAGGGACCTCAAACCTAGCCAGCCATAACAATTCTGGTTTTTGCAGGTTTTCAAAGAAGATAATGGACACAGAGATCAGAGGGAAGAAATCTCTACAAGACCCCATGTTTTTCTTCATCCATATCATCTCCTCCATAATTGCCATGTTCACTCATCCATATTCATCTCCAACAATAGGAAAATTCAAATTTTAGGCAATTTTGTGCTTTCTACAAGATTTCTTGTAATTACTATAGGAATTTCGTGTAGTACTACAAGAAGTCCTAAAAATATATAGGAAAGGTACTCTGATGGAGAAATTATGATGCAAGCCTATTTTGGGATAAGAAAAGAAGGCCATTGACTTCACCACACCTCAGCCAACCCCCTTCATGACCATGTCACCCCCTGTGTCTATAAAACAAAATCAAGTTAGAGAAAAAAATTTTAAAAAATAGAAGAAAATGAAGAAAAAATAGAAAAGAACATCAAAGAGGCATGCCACTAGCATCCTACCTCACTTACCACTCCATGGCCACACCTTCCACTCATTCCAATTCCTATTCACCCTCCAAGCAGAGAAATGACACAAAAAGTCAAAAAGGGCAGCTACAGGACTTCCTGTAGAAGTACTACAGGAAACCCTGTAACAGCCTATTATAAAGAAACAACAACTCCAGGCCTAACCTTCAACACCTTGAAAGAGGAGAAGCATAACTACAAGTACAATGAAACTCCTCCACAGCTCAACAACAACAAAGGAAGCCAACACCTGCACATCAAAAAGAAGACAACCCATCAGCAAAATAAGATCAACAAAAAGGGAAAAGGCAGTGAAGAAGATGTACTTGGGTCATGAGCAGCACAACAACACCACTCTCCAGCATGCATCTGCAAGGCAAAGGACCAACAGGAATGCCACCTCATCTATACTACCTCATAAGTATGAATATGATTAAACTGTAGGAATATGTAGAAAGTTGATTTTATAAGCAAAGGTGGCCAGTTAACTTGGCCACCCTTAGTCCGATAATGAAAAGGAAAGTGTTAGTCAACTGGTTACATGACAAGGTCACATCAAGGGGAATAAATAACAAAGGTGGTCAAGTTACAGTGAATAGAAGTGGGTGATGATTACAAGGAAGGGTGGCATGTTAACTAGTACTGGACCAGCAGCCCAAAAGGATAAATACGTACTCGGCCAGCCAACACATCACTCAACGAAATCATCCATAAATAGAAATATTACCTAACTTCACGCAAAGTATTCTTCATGTTTTGAGTTTGAGAGCGGAGATAACCTTGAGGAGCCATCGAAAGGAAAAGTTAGTCTCGGCCTACCTATAGTGAGAACCTACAAGAAACACAGAGAAACTATAGGAAACAATGAACACCTACATGAAACAGGGATAATTGTTACAGATGTTGTAAATGGGTGCCTAGGGTGAGAAATTCAGTAATTCTCATTACCAAAGCATTGCAGAGAAAGGTAAGTTCCACATCCTGTGTGTTTTCATTTGTAAAGAGGAAAAGGAAATAAATTGTCATTTCTTTCAAGTATTTATAGTATGCATAGAAATAGACAGGATTATGTGGGAGATTGTGTAGAGTAAACTCTAGAACTTCATCCCCTAGAGAATCTCTTAAGATGTAGCCACCAAAACCTCATACAAACATATTGAAAGAGAGAAAATATGACAGGGGGTTTCAACGAAAGGAAGCCCACCAGAACAACCTAAATACACCAACATCCTCCTGTGGTAGAAATCTTTACAAGGTATCAATGGTTGGGATTCTTCGAGCTACTTAGGGGATATGATGATGATGTAGCTAGGGAATTTTCAATGTCACTCATACCTCTAGCTAGAGCTAGTGCCACTGCTGTAGTGAGGGGTTTGTCAGTAACAATTACCCCTGGAAGCATTAGCAGGATCACTACACTCCCTCTAGGGTTGCAATGGAGGAAAGAGGACAAAACTAGCAGTACTCTTACCAAGAAGAGATTTCTTTTGGAAGGAGAAGAACCAATTGAAGACAAAAATGGGGTTAGAAGGGCAAGCATTCCATATCCTTGGAATGAAGTAAGCCATCACATCATCAATTATATTTCCTATGAGGGTAGACTCGATATAGTCTATGGGTACCAATTTAGCCTCCTCCATGAGCTAAGATTTGGAGAAGAGATACCTCCTCGTAGAAGAATTAGTGTGCCTTACTTTTTGTTACAATCAATGATAGACATGAGCATAAAGGTACAATAAGGAAAGCATCGACAACTAGCACATCTTGGATTGATCAAACTCATACTAGAAGATGCCCTAAACAACTTTAGAATCCCTATTATGTGGTCAAAATTTGCAGACATGAATGAAGAAGATGAAATTCAAGTAATTGAGTATGACAGAGACCCTACTTCTAGTGATAAAGAAGAGGGAGAAGAGCTTGAAAAGGAAGAACATGAAGAAGAGGAACATGAAAAAGTGGAATATGAAGAAGAGGAATAAGAGCCTGAGGAAGAGGAGGCAGAACTAGATGGAACAAACGATGAAAAATATAGCAAGGAAGAAGTACAAAAGGATGAGCTAAGTCCTAAAATATAGAGAAAGGAAGAAGAGGAATCTCCAAGGGTGTCTCCAGAGCCCACAGAGAAAGAGATAGTTGCTACCTTAACTTCTCTAAGTACACCTATCAAATCAAAAGGGAAGAGGTTGTGGAAAACTCCCCTATACTTCGTAATATACTTCAGAACAAGGAAGAGCACCAGGATAAAACAAGGGAGACCTCAAACCCCTACCAAGATTCCCATTATCATAGAGGACTCACTAAGAGAAAAAGAGAATTTATTCCCTCTAGGAAAGAGAGGTGAAGAAGGAACATCACAACAAGCTTCCTTAATGTCACCAATCACCTATGTTAGGAGGCTTTTCACTAGGTCAATCTCAGAAAAACAAGTTAAATAACCTTTGACCCCTTTTCAAAAAGGGAAAGGTCTCCTATAGGAAACACAGATAGGGATATAGGAAGCAAAAATAGTCCTACAGGAAACCCTGTCAAAATTATAGTAAACACAGAAACAAGATAAGGAAGGACTACAAGGGAAAAGGGAAGGAAAAGAGGCAACAAATACTCATGAAAAAATAAAGAGATAGTCCCAAGAGCTAAAGGAACCTAGCCCATAGCCAAACCTTAGATCCTATTACAGATTCATTGAGGGGGGCAGAGTGATACCAAAAAACTTTCCATCCATCTATTCTTTGAACTTGAAAAGGAGATATCAAGGACACATCATTGGATGAAAATTACTAAATCAAAAAGCATAGAGGATGTACGCCATACAAAAGAAACGCTGCTAGAAATGGGCAGAGAGTTAAGTAGCATAAGAGATAGGGAATAATGATGAAATCTCAACTAGAGGTTGAGAACACATGGCTAAGGAGGAAACTATAGGAGAAGGAGGGCCAATTGGAAACTATGGCAAGTCTATCCATTGAGGCACTCCAATGCAGGATGCCAACAAAATCATATGCCTTATATCTCAAAGAATAATGGTTGTAGTTTCAGATAAAAACCCTTGCACAAAGAGAAAGTATGCCTTTCCAAGACTATAGGAATTTCATTGACCTCTATGACCAAAGCACCCTAGAGGACAGAGCCAAGATATCTGAATTCTACCTACATAACTTGGCCCTAATAGATTTGAATGTGTGGGACCCTAATCCAAAGATAGGGGACTTACAACTGATGGCCTTGGCATCATGGATGAATCATGAGGAGGTCAGGGCTACAGAAGTAAAAATGGTATTCACAAGAGAAGAAACATAACCTCTTTTCATAAGAGCATAGCAACCCAACTCCATGGTTGTCATTATCACCCACGACCTCATTGCCAATGATCCCTAGCTTGCACCAAGATACCTAGTCGCACAAGAGCAAGAAGTCACTCATTTTGAGGACATGTTGAGATTGTTAGGGGATGAAAGCCAACAAGCCTGCCAAAGGAGGTGGAACACCTTGCCCTACATCCTAAAGATTAGGGAGTATCATTCTCCTGACATAATGAGGGATGCGCTAGAAATGACCCCAATGTATAAGCAAGCATTGTAGAGACTCAAAGTCAACTGGATTGGCTTGAATCTCATTCCACCATTGCTTTTGGGTATGTTAGAAGGGAGAAAGCAGGAAGAAGAAAGAAAGCAATGGGAGGAGATAAAGAAGCATGTAGGGTTTTATCCACAAGAGGAGGAGACTATAGCAGAAGCCTGGAATGTCAGGGAGGGCACCAAAGAAATGAACGACATGGAGATAGATTGAGTTGCTCAGAGGATGAGAAACACTTTCAGTAGGGGGTTGAAGATGAGGCTCATCAACGGGTAAAGTATATGGACCTTAATACATTTCTACAACTTACTAAAATCAACTTTTCTCATAATTCTTTACAGTTTTGTTACATTTTTCTTAATGAGAAGGGTAAAGATGAGATGTCATGTCTAGTGGTCTAATATGCATTGATTGCAGTTTTGGAGCAAATTTTGGCTAATTAAATTGCAAGAACTCGAAGGAGACAAGAAAAAGGGATTTTAGGAGATGGGATCTCCCTCCTTAACTCCCCACTCACTCGAAGATTTCTCCATCAAATCTGATCAGCTTGGAGTTGCAAGTAGCTGAGCCATTAAGATCATTGGCAACCAAGCTAGTGATTGTTGAAGACCAGTTGATCTCGAGATTGGGAGCCACACCTCCCTAAATTTAAGGAAGTTTTTGGTAACTTCAGTTGTATAAATAAGAAGGCCTAGAGCCTCATTAGGATTCAATTTTTTGTTCATTATAGTGAATAAGCATTTTCGAGTTGAAACATTATTACTGATCACTCTTGTGTATTTTTTATATTTTAATGAAAATGAGAAGCATTCCCTTGATCCATCACTGAGTTGACTCAGAGGGTTGAAGATCTTGGGTTAGGGCCCAACCCTAGCAGCATAGGTTCCTCTTTTTGTAGATGTATGCTTAGATTACATTCGTAGTTAGTTGTTGAACTGATTTTGGTGTTGTTAGTTTGAAAATATTGATATGATTAATTAGTTTGCTTCCAGTTGTGGATAGTTATAACAATCGTATCATAGTGATAGAAGACATTTCAGAAAAGCCGGTGATAGTGGTTTTCACCTCATCTCTCTTTTTTGAGATCATGACTTCAGGGACACCTTCATACAGCCCAAAAATAGAATTCTTGCTTCGCTGCATAATCTAGGGTTTCTTGATGAGTAGGTCATTATCTTTAAGTTTCCTAGGATCAGTTGCAATTGTCATTTTTGATCTCTTAGGTCTTGTATTGATTTCAAAGCACTTCCATTCATTAACTTAGCCATTAGATGGTAATAGCTTTGTTTTCTTCCATTTAATAAATCTTTCTTATGTATAGATGAATTTATATATAGATGCATACAATAATGTGTGTTGTTGCAGGAGATTCTACATTGTAGGGAGACCTCATCTCATTTTCCTCATCCAAGCCTTATCCACCCATGTCGCCAAAATCCATTAAAATCTCAATCTGAATTCTTGTTTTATAAGCTAAAATTGTCATTTCCATTGATAAAATCCAACCATATTGAAGCACTTGATTGAGCTCTGGATAGTGTTCACCCCTTCCATGCCTTATTCTCCATTCTCTACCTTTCCCAAGCTTCATTCCACCTTCTAGACCATTTCCTAAGATTTTGCCCTGTTCCTATAGTAAAACAGGGGATGTTGTAGGAGAAATAGGACATTTTGTATTTTTCCTGTAGAAAATCCTATAGCGGCTAGGATTAGGACTCTACTTGACCTCCATACCATTCAACCCATTCTAACCCTCTTCCTCCATACATGTATCCCCTACCAAAGAACAAGTGAATATTAGCATTTACATTCATAAAACGAAAAGATAAATAAAAAGAGCTCTTTTATTTCTTAATTAGCACATGCATGTAACAGTTGAAATTCCCTAGATCATATTCCATGCTCAAAAGTTTGAATCATCACATGTGATCAACAGGGTTAAGCTAGGTTTCTTTCACAAGAAAATGTGTCAATGAGTAGATAGAGGATTTCATGTTACTTTACAAGCATCTTCCAATTCAGTCTTTCATTCTTTAAAATAAGCAACATTTATTTTCTTTCATTTAGGATAATTTTCCCATCTTCAATTGTTAGTCAAACTTCTTCTAGTCAATAGAAGAATGGTTTGAGAAACATTAGTGGTCTATAACCCGAGTTGAACAGTGACAAGAGCAGACCATTACATATATTTGTTTATACATCATTGTCACCTCCAAGTTTGTATGAACCCTGGGTTGATGAAGTAAAGTTGGCAACCCCAAGAGTTGCAGCATTCTTGCTGCAATATTGGTGCTCATCAGTCAGGGTATTCTCATTGCATAAATATTTCATCCTCCCAAGTGGCCTCTTCTGGCATAAAGTGCCTCCACTGCACTTTAACTTGGATGATAGCTCACCTGCGTAATAGTGTCTCTCTCTGGTCGAGAATACACAGAGGCTCTAACAAAAACTCTTTGTCTGGTTCAACTTGTTTCACCATCATAACAATGCCATTAGGTCTATTTAATCATTGAGTAAAAACATATATTCATAAAAAAAAAATCAACCTACATTTTACGTGTACATTGTATAATTTTCATATAATTGCAGTTGCTCAAGAATTTAACCTAAAATCAAGAGACACAATTCTACTCTACTAATCTGTGGAATGAAATTCACAATTTAGAACAACATGCATAGACATGAAATAAGAAAAACCACAAATACACAGTGATTTCTAGGGGAACCCAACTGGGAAAAACCCCTCAAGCCTCTACACATTAATCATATGAATAAATAATCTATTAGAATTGCTAGCTCCAGCTCTGAGCTCAACCTGAAAAAGAATAATTGTTCTCTCTGCTCAATGAATACCTCTAGCAAACACTTAGCCAAATATCAACTCACCTAACCTCTTATTTCTTGTGCAAATATTGAGGAAATGTCCCCCTATTCTTTAGGAAATTCCTCCAAATTGATTATGCAATTCCCAAGGATTGATCATTGATTGCATGCAACAATTGTACACTCAAGACTAGTCTACAACTGATGTTACACTACCTTGTCATCTCCACTTCAGCTGAGGAACTTGAATTCTCTACATGCACCAGCTATTTTAGGTTGATTGATCAGTTAACTAATAAATCTTTGAGTTAGAATATTTTCCCACTACACAACTAACCTTCAACTGACTCTAAAAATAGTTAGAGGCCAGTTAACTAAATACAACTGAAAATAGTTGAATTGAATTACTAAAATTTATCAATAACACATGCATAAATAAACTCCAAGCCCTCTAACTCGAATTTACTGAGCTAACTGAGTAACAAGATACATCTCACACTAGTTAACTACCTCCAAGTTGTCGTGCTCATGTGGAAATTCGATTTACTGAATTTTACTAAGGCTAAAGTCAAATTGAGCCTTTCTTGCTACATTTTTTCAACACTTCCTCTTAGCAATAAAGGGATTTTCCACCACCCCTATCCTACACTTTTGGAATTTGAATTTACCTCTTGACATTTCCTTTTTCAAGATATCAACATCTTGCTCCTTAGTTGGAATGTATTGTGGCAACATAATTCTCCTCTGCACACAGTCTCACAAAAGATAATATCAGTTAGCAATGTGCTTGGACCTGTCATGAAATACTAGACTCTCAAAGATCTTAATGCAACTCTGATTATCACAAAATATCAATGTCATATCCATCTCCTGACTAAATAGTCCCATAAGTATTTTCCTCATCTAGATTGCTTCACATGCTACTTGACTTGCAACCATGTATTTAGCCTCTATTGAGCTAAGCGCCACAGACCTCTACTTCTTGTTGTACCAGGAAATAGTTGCAAGCCAAACAATGAAGATAACAACTGATGTACCTTTCCTATCGGATGGACTCCCTACCCAATCTGTATTGGTTAAGCCTTGCAACTTCAATCCCTCTATTAGTTTGTACCATAATCCATACTCAGTAGTTCCTCTGAGGTATTTTAACACATGCTTTTCTACCTTCCAATATAATTTGGTAGACCTCACCATAGATTGGTTGAGCTAGTTGAATGCATAGAACATGTGAGGTCGTGTGTTCACAAGATATATCAATGAACCCACAAGCTACCTGTAAATGGTAGCATCAACTTCCTCACCTAAAGAAGCATACTACTTCCTCCAGTTTGTGGTTAGAGTTGTATCCATGGGCTTACAATTCTCCATGTGAAATCTCTAAAGTATCTTTGTATCATAATTGCCTTTAGACACAAATAATTCACCATCACCCTACCATACTTCTAGCCCAAGGAAGTAATGCATGAGGCCCATGTATTGCATATCAAATTCCCTTGAAAGATCCTCTTTGGAAGAGCAGACCAACTACTCATCACCTGTTAATATTAAATCATCAATAATAACCATAATCATAGCATCTACTTCACTTTTGGTGAATCCCAATCCAATGAGATAACTGTCAATCTGAGCGTAACATGCTTGGGGAACCTGTTTGAGACCATACACTTCTCTCCTGAGTCTGCACACATGTGACTCTCGATCATATGTCTCCTTCTAGCTACTTTATGTAAATTTCCTCCTCAACAACATTGTTGAGAAAGGTGGCCTTCACATCCATCTGGTTGATTTTCCACACCATCTACACAGCTAATGCTAGAATGGATCTAATTTAGGAATATCTTGCAAATGGTGCAAAAGTTTCCTCATAGTCCACTCCCTCTATCTAAGAAAATCCTTTAGCCACAAATCTATCCTTATACTTCTCAATGTTACAGTCACCGCATGCTTCACTTTGTATATTCATCTTGAACCAAACAATGATTTCCCTTATGGTCTCAACACCACCTCCCATACATTGTTCTTCATGATGGATTTGTATTATTCCACCATGGTATCAACAAAAACTAGTTGAGAAACTACTTCTTCAAATGAAGAAGGCTCTATCTCAATGATCTTTGTCATGAGATCCATGTACCCAATGTACCTATCAGGTGACCTCCTCTGTTTTTACTATGATGTGGGGCTCCCATATTCTCCTGTGCATCCTGCAAAAATCTATCATCTTATTTTGTTCTCTTTCTCCCCTCTCTGGAAGATTTTGGTTGAGTGGGTGCCTCTGCCTCCTATCTACTCCTTTACATGTGATTTCTCCACAACCTCCTGAAGCTCATCCTGAGGCTCCTCCTCTAGAGCTATAATCTCCTGATCTGGTGGGATACTTAGCTATCATTCCATAGAGAATCTCATAGCCTTGTCCTCATCGAACTTAACATCTCTCCTTACAACTGTCATCCTCAGTGAAGCCAAATACACCCGGTAATTGTGTAGAGTTTCAGTGTATCCTACAAAAACTCCCAACTCTATAGTAGGCTCAAGTTTCTTCCTCAAATCCTTAGAGAAATGGAAATAAACTGAAGAAAATTCTTAAATGAGACACATCAAGCTTTCTCCTAGAGAAAGCTTACTCTGATTTGATCATACCATGTATCCTATGAGAACTTTGGTTCTACGAGTAGACTTTGGTGTTGCATGCTTCTTCCCATAGATCTAATGGTAGCCACTAAGCATTCAACATGCCTTGTGTTGCTCCCACTATGCTCATTTTCTTCCTCTTAGCTACCCCATTCTACTATGGTTTATGGGGTGATGTCAGTTCTCTTTGAATACCTTAATTTGCACAAAAATTCTTGAAGGCATGTGCAACAAATTCACCTCCATTGTCACTCCTGAGAGCCTTCACCTTCTTTCGAGTCTCCTCCTCAACTAATTCCTTAAACTCAAAATTTTTGAGAAAACTTCATCCTTCTTCTGCATGAAGAAGATGTAGAATTTTCTAGAGACATCAACACTAAAAATAACATAGTACTTATGTCTTACTATGGAGGCTAGACAAAAGGGTACAAAAACATTAGAGTGGACTCACTCCAATATTGCATCTTCTCTTATTTCTCATTCATGGAAATTGTATTTGACATATTTCCCCAATGTGAAACCCTTGCAAAAATCCTGCTAGTCAAGGGAGACTTTTGGTGTAGGTTTTAACCCTGTACAGGAATTACCTTTAGACAAATTCTAAAAATAGAAATAGAAATGAAGAGAATATAAAATAAATACATAAATATTTCACCTAGATCCAAAAACGGGACTACCAGATTGATTTTTCATTATGTTCCTTTCAATGTTATGTCGAAGCATTCATAAACCCCAATCCATTAACCCTGGATTAGAACATAACCGTAGTTCCCTTGACTAGATCTACAAAATACCATGGTAAGAAAACCATCATGCCCAAAACCATGTGAAAATCCCATACACAAAACCATAGGTAGGCCCGCCCACCTAATGTAGGGTCCAAAAAAACATTCCCGGGGAACTGCCTTATACCCTATGCAGGGGGACCACAACACCCCTAAAACCCCGCAACAAGGGGGGTTGTGTGCCCCCTATGTACGACTAGTCGTCAAAAGAATATAACACACACCTAACATTCTACCACTTGTTTTTTTCTTTTCCACACAGGGGGT
Source organism: Pinus taeda (assembly GCA_000404065.3). Lineage (NCBI taxonomy): Eukaryota > Viridiplantae > Streptophyta > Pinopsida > Pinales > Pinaceae > Pinus > Pinus taeda. The sequence continues at coordinate 162,435 of APFE030519451.1, forward strand.
CACAAGAGAGCTTAGTCATTGGTCCAGCCCTACAATGCCCATTGTTTCTCTACACTAAGAAAACTTCTCAATGCTCACAGACTTTGTGAATGTATCTGCAACATTCTTCAAAGTTTCCAAATTTATAAGAAACACCTTTTTGTCCTCAACCATATCCCTCATAAAGTAATATTGAACATCAATGTGATTTGTCCTTGAATGATAATCAGGGTTTTTTACCAAGAAAATTGAACCTTGGTTGTCACAGTCTATCCTTATAGCTCATTGTACTAATCCCATACTTGAACATAATTTTTGCAACCAAACTGATTCCTTGCTTGCATGAGTGGCTTCCATGTATTCTTCCTCTATAGTTGAAAGTTCCATTATACACTGTCTCTTTCTCATCGATATGACTGCACCTCCAAATAGGTTAAACAAATACCCACTTATAGATCTTCTCTGATCCATATCTCTAGCCTAGTATGCTTCAACAAAGCCACAGATGTCCAAAAAAATTTCCAATCCTGGTCTTCCTTGGTAGCACAAACCATAATCACTAGTGCCATGCAAATACATGAAAATTCGCTTCAGTGTTGTTCAATGCTCCTTCCTTGGTTTTGACATAAACCTGCTCAATACTCTCACTGCATGTGCAATGCATGGTCTAGTACATACCATTCCATACATTAGGCTATCTAATGCACTTGCATATGGAACACATGACATGTCCTCTTCCTCTTTTTGTGTCTTGAGACATTGTTCAATAGATAACTTTACACCTATAGGAAAGGAACCTTCACTACTTTATTATCATGCATATTAAACCTCTACAGTATTTTATCGACATACTTCCTTTGGTTTAACCATAACTTCCACTTTTCCCAACCTCATTTAATTTCCATGCCCAAAATATAGTTTTCAACACCAAGATCCTTCATGTCGAATTTGGACAATTGGGTCTTCAAATCCTGGATAATTTCTTTGTCATTTCCAATCAGCAACATATCATCCACATACAAGACCAGATAAATAATATGGTCACCAATTAATTTAAAATACACACAGTGATCCACTTTGCTTCTAGTGAAGCCAATTCCCCATAAATATGTATCAAATTTTTTATACTACATCCTTGATGATTGTTTTAACCCATACATAGACTTTTTTAACCTACATACTAGTTCTTTCTTTCCCTTCATCGTAAATCCTTCAAGTTGCTTCATGTAGATCTCTTCTTCCAGATCCTCGTGAAGAAATGTTTTCTTCACATCCATTTGTTCTACCTAAAAATCAAAAGCAACAACAATAGATAAAAGTAATATAATACAAGCTACCTTGGAAACAAGAGAAAAAATATCACCAAAATCAATCCCGACACCTGAGAATAACCTTTTTCTACCAACCAACCTTTGTATTTCTCCACTTTTCCTTTTGCATTCATATTCTTCTTAAACATCCATTTGCTTCCAATGGTTTTCCTTCTAGCTGGTAACTCCACTAGATCCCAAGCCTCATTTTTGTCCAAAGATGCCATTTCATCAACTATGACCTCTTTCCATAGTTTTCCATCCTATAAATCTATTGCCTCCCTGACAATTTTGTGATCATCATCAGTAATAGATAAAGAAAATTTTGAATAGAAAGCAAATGGGCTATACCTTTCTAGATTTCTTTCTTTCTTGAACTCATCTTCTCATAGATGGAGTTTGTGGCTCTTCATCTTCTGATTCATGTTCTGTTGTAGAGTCTGACTCTTCCTCCTTTAGCTCAAACTCTATCTTCTCAAGTTCCTTCAGTAGGACTTCATGTTTAATAACATATTTCACCTCTCTAAACACCACATCTTGGTTGTACACAACCTTCCTTGTTTTTGGGTTCCAAATTTTATAAAATTTTAAACCATCCTTATACCCAATAAAGATGCAACTTTTAGATTTACTATCCAATTTGGTTCTTTTCTCCTTTGGAACATTTACATATGCATCATAGCCAAATACCCTCAGATGTGAAAGAGAGGGCTACTTATTAGTCGATACCTCATGTCGAGTTTTATCCTCCAACGCTGATGAAGGTGGTCTATTAACCAGGTAACATGAAGTCTCCATCGCCTCTGACCATAATTCTTGTCCTAACCTGGCACCATTGAGAATGCTTCTTTCCTTTTCCATCAATGTCTTGTTCGTTCTTTCTACAACTCTTTTTTTTTTAGGTGTGTATGGAGTAGTCTTCCATCGTGAATACCAAACGTCTTGCAGAACTCTTGAAATTCCTTCTTGCAGAAATCTCCACCATTATCTATCCTCAACACCTTTATCTTCTTCCCTGTCTGGTTTTCCACTAGAGCCTTAAATTCGTTAAACATGTCAAAGACTTTAGATTTATTCTTGGGGAAATATATCCATTTATTCATTGAGAAGTCATTTATAAATGATACATAGTACACAGACTTACCCAGTGATGGAACTGACATAGGTCCAAGCACATCACTATGCACAAGATCTAATATCCCTTTTTCCCTCTTAGCACTAGAGGGGAAACTCACCTGATTTTTCTTCCCATATACACAATGTTCATAAAAATTGAAATCCAGAGAGAAATTTGACATACCTTCTACCATACCATTACCATGAAGTATTTGAAGGCCCTTCACTCCAATATGTCCAAGCCTTTGATGCCATAGCATGGTATTTTCTTCAGAGACCATTATATTTTATGTTCCATTTTCAGGAACCACAGAACTGTTGCACCCATCAATAACAGTACTACCCAAAATCTTGTACAAAGTTCAATCCAAACTCTCTTCATTAATACTAGTGCTCCCCAAACCATCTTGCATGTATCTTTCTCAAACACTATTTTTACACCTGCATCATCCATCTTTCTTACAGAAATTAGATTTCTAGCCAATGTAGGGATATGTAGAACATTCGAAAGTGGTCTAATCCTTCCACCTTGAAACTTCAGCTTGACTTTGGCTCATCCGATGATTCTAGCCTTCTTTTCATCCCCTAAGAAGATATCACCAACATCATATTTCTCATACTCGCAAAACCACTCCCTATGAGGAGCGAAGTGAAAGGATGCACCTGAGTTAATCAATTATGCCTCATGATCTACATGTGTACTTGAAGAAGAAGCCAAGTACACATCCCCAGCTTCAGCTGAAGTGGTTTTCACCTCTGCAGAAGGAGCATCATCAAATCCCTTTCCTTTCTCAGGAGCTTTAGATCTACATTCCCTTTTGAAGTTCCCTTCCTTTCCACATTTCCAAAACACCTTTATAAGTTTTCTTGGAGGTTTAGATCTCCCTCTAGATTTAGATCTCCCACTCGAGGACTTATTTTTGTTTCTGTTCTAGGACCGTCCTCATACAGACAAGGAATCTCCATTCCAACCCTCCATATTTTTCTGTCTCATCTCCTCCGACAGCAAGGATAAGACTATTTCATCAAACTTCAAGGTAGTTGTATTGCTACCTATTGCAAAAACCAAACTATGCCACGAATTTGGTAGAGAACACAACAAACTAATGCACTTATCTTCATCTAAAATTTCAATATAAATAGATAACAATTGGCTTACCACAATATTAAATGTGTTCATGCTCTGTCATCAAGTCTCCATCCTCCATCGTCGGGTTATACATCTTTTTCTGTATGAATAATTTGTTCACCAAAGACTTGGATTAGTACAAATTCCCTAACTTTTCCCACAAATTATCCTTTGTCTTAGCTTCCCCTAGTACATTCAACAATACTAAATCTGAGATACACAACTATATTGTGTTGTTTTCTTTCCAATCCAACTTCTCCCAGTCTTCATCTGACATTTTTGTTGGTTTAGTACATGGATCTATCACAATCCATTGATCTTTATCCCCTAGCAGATCCTCCATCTTGAGTTTCCACATCTCAAAAATCTCACCATTAAATTTCTCGATCTCTATCTTTCTACTGCTCGCCATTTTCTTTCACCCCAAGAATTGATCCCAGATCTCTCTCACTGAACAGGGTCTACTATAGGCCCAAGAAAAATCCCCAACAGAAAAGGCATCCCATTGAAGCCTAAAAAACTTTGATATTAAATGTAGGTTTTAACCTTGTACAAAAATTACCTGCAGAGGAATTCTAAAAATAGAAAATAAACAATGACTAGAATATAAAACATATACATAGATAATTTCCCCTGGATCCCAAAACTAGGACTACCAGATTGATTTTTCATTATGTTCCTTTCAATGTTATAATACATATATATACATGCCGAAGAATTCATAAACCCTAATCCATTAACCCTCGATTAGATCATAACCATAGTTCCCTTGACTGGATGTACAAAATACCATGGGCATAAAACCATCATGCCCAAAACCATGTGCAAAACCCATGCACAAAATCATAGGTAGGCCCGCCCACCTAATATAATGTCCAAAAAATATTTCCTGGGGTGCTGCCCCAAACCCTCTGCAGGGGGCTACCACCCCACTAAAACCCCCCGACAGAGGGGGCTTTGGCCCTCCTATGTGTGACTAGTCGTGGAAAGAATATAACACACACCCAACATTTGGGAGACCGGTGGTAATTTGTTGCACGATATTTAAAGCATCATGGTTTTGATGACCCAATATCCTATGCCAAATTTCTCAAACATCACGACTCAACACTTTTTCAACCTTAATGCTCAATACAATGCAATATCCCACCTCAAGTTTGTGTAGGTTCTTCACTCGAACCCCGATATTCTTCACTTTCCCAATAGCTATGTGTCCCAAAAAGGCTTTCCCTTTACTCAAGATAACATCATAGCCATGATTATCCAATACTATTACATAGATTAGGTTCTTCTTCAACCTAGGTATAAAAATAACAACTTTGAGCTGAAGAGGAGAGGATTTTACCACCCATCATCCCCTATTTCGATACGCATCTGGAGATCCTTCTCATACAGGCTACTAAAAAACTCCCTGCACCCTTTCATATGGACCAAGGCACAAAAATCAAGTTACCACACACTTCCCATAACATTTCTGGCCATGCATGTTATTAGGGTGAAGTCTAAATCGAATTTTGAAGCTAGTGCTTCACCTATTGCTCCTCTTGAAGGCTTCTTATCAAAAATTTTGTGTGGAAATTTTGTCACATAGTGCCCGAATTCATGGAAGTGGAAGAATTTTATATTTCTCATGTCTTTCTTCTCACCATTATTTTGGCTAGACTCATATTTGCTTTGGGTCTTCTTCCCTTTTCCCTTCTTCTCCTTTCCAACTAATGCAAAACTCTCTTCATCCTTAGTTTTGGATGATGTTCCATCCTAGTTATTTCTCATGAACTCTTCATGTACCAAATCGAACCACAACCTTTCCCAATTTGGTAATTTTTCCCTTCCATTCATAGAGTCTTGGTAGCTATGCCAAGATTTTGGAAGGCCTAGAAGAGCTAGGCTCACCAAGTCATCTTCTGCAACATTCACACCAACCCCTTCAAGCTCGTCCCGAACTTGTGTAAATATGGAGAGATACAACAGATAGTATCATTCTTCTGTATATTAATGTTTCGAATTTTGTCTTTTAGGGCCAATTTCCTATGGTCACGACTATTTTTGAATAGCTCAAATAGTGCTTTCCACATAGAAAATGGTGTCTCTTTTCCATGGATATTTGAGAGCACATGGTCTCAAACACCTTCCAGAATAATTTTCCTGGTCTTTGCAACATCATTCTTCCATTTGGCTAATTGTTGTGCATCCGCTTGTGGAGGTTTTTGCAATGTTAGTTTTAATATATTCTAACACAATATTGTCATCGAGAACTACTTCCATTCAATCCTTCGAGTCATGAAATTCGAGCCACCCTCCAGGGCATACTCCAATCTTAGTCTGTTGAAATAAATCCTCCTGATCCTAAAGAAAAATTATTGCAAGAAAGCTACAAATTTGAAATCCTTGAGAGACAAGTTTGAAATATTGGTTCTAATGTGAATTACAAGGCTTTGATACCATGTATAAATTTGATAGATTTGCAGTTGCTCAAGAAATTTAATTTAAAATCAAGAGATACAATTCTACTCTACTAATCTATAGAATGAAATTCACAATTTAGAACAACATGCATAGACATGCAATACAAAAACCACAAATACACAAAGATTTCTAGGGGAACCCAATTGGGAAAAACCCCTCAAGCATATTTGCATCAATTAGATGAATAGGGAATCTATTATAATTTCTAGCTCCAACTTTGAGCTCAACCTGCAAAAGAATAATTGTTCTCTATGCTCAATGAACAACTCTAGCCAAATATTAGTTCACCTAGCCTCATGTTTCCTTGTGAAAATACTAAGGTAATTTTCCCCTATTCTTTATGAATTTCCTCCAAATTGATTGTGCAATTCCAAAGGATTGATCATTGATTTCATGCAACACATGTACACTCAAGACTAGTCTACAATTGATGTTACATTGCCTTGTCATCCCCACTTCAACTTAGGAACTTGAATTATCTGCATGCACTAGCTATTTTAGGTTGATTGATCAGTTAACTAACATATTTTTGAGTTATATTGTTGTCCCACTGCACAACTGAAATTCAACTGAATCTAATAATAGTTAGACGTCAGTTAACTGAATACAACTGAAAATAACTAAATTGAATTACTAAAATTTAGAATTCACACATGCATATCTGAACTCCAAGCCCTGTAACTTGAATTTACTGAGCTAACTGAGTGACAAGATCCATGTCACACTAGTTAATTGCCTCCAAATTGTCCCACTGATGTGGAAATTTGATTTACTCAATTTGACTAAGGCTAAAGTGAAATTGAGCCTTTCTTGTTACATTTTTCAAGTTACATCTTCGCAATTTATGATATGTATGAAAATCAAATATATATTTAATATATATATTATATATATTATATATATATATATATATTATATTATATATATTATATACTATATATATATATATTATATATATTTCTTTAACAATGAAACTTGAAAAACATTGTGGACTCATATATGACCTGGTAATGCAAGTTGGTATGCTACATGTCCCACCCTTTCCAAAATCTAGAAGGGTCTATAGTATCAGGGTGCTAATTTTACATAGCCACCCCACCTTAGGGTATTTTTCTTAGGTTTAACTCACACATATACATGGTCACCCACGTGGAATTCTTTGTAATCCCTCTTGTTATTTGCATAGTCTTTCTTTTTATCTTGAGCAACCTTTAAATTCTATCGGACGTTTTCAATGTGTGTTCCATTTTCATTAGCATATCAAGTCCTAATATTAATTTGTCCTCAGGATAGCTCCAATTAGCAGGTGCTCTATATATCTTCCCATATAGTACCTCAAAAGGTCTCATTTTAATGATTCATGGTAGTTTTTATTATACGCAAATTAAACTAAGTGAAGGTATTCCTCCCATTTAATTGGTTGTTGCATTAAATACATTCTTAGCATGTCCTCAAGTGCCTGATTCACCCATTCAGTCTACCCATATGTTTGTGGGTGATATGTAGTATTGAACTGGATTTGAGTACTCAATCCAGTAAAGAGGGACTTCCAAAATGCATAAGTAAAATTCACATCCCTATCATATATTATCACTTTCGACATACCATGTAATTGAAATATTTCTTTCATAAATATATATGCAATTTGAACAATTTGATATGTGGATTTGACAGGGATGAAATGGGTTTCTTTACCCAATTTATCCACTACTACCATGATAGAATCATTATGATTCCTATTTATTGGTAAGTCGGTTATAAAATCTAATTTAATCGTATCCCATTTCCATTCAGTAATGGGTAATGGATGAAGAAAACTAGAAGGATGATGGTGTTCAATATTGACTTGTTGACACTCCAGACATTTTTTTAAATATCCAGCAATATCCTTCCTCATACCAGACCAAAAGCAGTCTTTTGTTGTTGCAAAAAATAGTTTATGATATTCATGATGGGCAGCATACGAGCTTCAGTGAAATTCATCAAACTTAAATTTCTTAATCATTCACTAATTAGGAACACATATTCTCCCGCTAAATGACAACAAATTATCATTGTTTATACCATATTTAGATTGTTTTCCAGAATTATGTGCTTGTTTTCTTTGCTGCCATAAAAATTTGTATTTTGGATCCTTTTTAGAGCAACTTCTTTGATATGTTCAGAAAAGTCAAATTTCACTTGATTATAGGAGATTTCATACACATAGTGAAATTTCCTACTTAATGCATCATCCACAAGATTCTTTTTTCCTTTAAGATCCTTTATGTCAGAATCAAATTCACTTAGGAAAGTGGTCCACCTAGTTTGGTGTGCATTTAAGTTAGGTTGCTTAAAGAAATTGGTCAAAATACTATAATCAGCCATTAAAAGGAACCTTTTCCCTAACAGATAATGTTGCCATGCCTTTAGAGTGTCAAATACTGCAGTTATTTCCAAATTGTAAGAAGAATATATTTGTTGGTGTTCTTTCAACTTATGAGATTTGTAGGCTATTTCTCTTCCTTGTTCCATAAAAACTCCCCCAACACCTTCTTGGCATGTGTTTGTGTAGATAGTAAATTCTTTTTTTGGATCTACAATTTTTAGCACATAATCCATTGTCAATAAGTATTTTGGCTATTCAAAACTGTGTTGGCAGTTTATTGTTCACTAGAATGTTGTCCCTTTTTTCTGCAAAGAATTTATAGCGTAAGAAATTATATAAAACCCTTTTTTAAACTGACAATAATACACATCCAAAACTACAAATGACCAAATATTTGCAACATTTTTGGGGACATACCATTCCATGATGGTTTTAATTTTCTTTAGATCAACAGGTATGCCTTCAAATGAAATGATGTGTCCCAAGTATTAGATTTGGTTCTTATAAAAATATCAGTTATTGTACTTAGCATAAAGTTGGTTTTATCGTAAGGTTTGTAGCACTATCCGCAGATGATCCTTATGCTCTTCCAAATTCCTTGAGTAAATCATAATATCATCAATGAAAATCAGAACAAATTTGTCTAAGAAAGGATGGAAAATACCATTCATCAAACTCATAAATTTACTTTGGACATTAGTAAGTTCTAAACATTTTCTTACAAATATCATCTTCCTTTATCCTGATCTTGTGATAACTCGATCGCAAATCAATCTTAGAAAATATGGTCGATCCTTTAACTTGATCGAATAGATCATCAATTCTTGGCAATGGGTACTTATTTTTTATAGTTAGATTATTTAGTTTTCTGTAATCAATACATAACCGTAAAGTTCCATCCTTCTTCCTCAGGAACAACACTGGAGCTCCCTAAGGTGACACACTTGGGCGAATGTACCCTTTATCAAGCAACTCTTGTGGTTGCATCTTAAGTTCTTTTAGCTCAGGTATGCTCATACAGTAAGGATATTTTAACACTACGGTTTTTTCTAGGATTAGTTCTATATTAAAGTCAATATCCCTTTTAAGACGCAACCCTAGAATTTATTCTAGAAAGACATCAACAAATTCTTGGATAACTGATATATTTTCCATAGTACGCATCTTATCCTTAGAATTAGTATAGTTTACCTGTACTGCATAGATTTAACAACCTTTCCAGATAAATTTTATTAATTCATTAGTTGTGATTGGTCATAACTTGATGGCCCTTTTAATACCCTGAATTTCTTATCTAACACCCTCATCAGTGAGGAAATTGATGGTTTTATCTTTATAGTTCACTAAGGACCAATGTCCTTCTTACCAATCCATACCTATTAGCACATCAAAGGACCCTAAAAGAAACATGTTTAGATTTACTTTAATCTATTGTCCTACTATTTCAACAAGACAACCTTCTACTTTAGCAGACACTCTTCATTTATCCCTAGTGGCCAGTTGTAATAACCACAGAATTTGAAATTTGACGCTTTGTAAATGACACAACTCGACTAGTTTTGGACTGACATAACTCAAGCTTGCACTTGGGTCTATTAAAATAGAGACAAAGGGGTTAGCTATATTACCTTCAAATTATATCATCTCTCGTTGATATTCAGCCTGATGATCTTCCAACACAACATTAAATGTCAGTATGTTTATAGCCACCTCCCTAGTTGTAGAAGCTTCCTAAATATTAATAATCAGCTTTGTTCTCGAATGACGAGGATAGATTTTACAATATTAGGGCTCCCCACAACCCTAACACTACTAAGGGGATTTTTTTGATTGATTAGGTTGTGGTTACTTAACGCCTCAGTTCGTCTAGTTTCATTTTTTGATCGGAAATTTTACTGATTTTTCCCTGAAGCCCATTTAGTTTTTTTTTTTTATGCAGTCTTAACTCCATCCATTTTTTACATTCTTAGTATTTTGAAATTTTTCCTCCCCCTTTTTGTTTGGCAACCCTCTACCACTTTCCCCTTTTTACTTCATTTGCTGATAGTATATTCAAGATTCTCAAATAGCTTCATCAATTGACTTTGTGTTATCACGTTCTAACCTTTCCATCATGAAAGCTAGTGAACTACCGATAAAACATTGTACCTTAGATTTCTATTCACAAATGTAGGGGACATATCTTAGTAAAGAAGTAAACTTCATTACAAATTCATCCATGGATTACTATCCTAATTTCAAATCATGGAATTCTTTTTCTTTTTCATCATAGAACCATTATGTTAAACATTTGTCCTCGAAATGATTCTAAAAATTGTCCCAACTCCCTTCTTGTTCATTAATTCCTCAAACCTTTTAATTTCCTCCCACTACAAGGTGGATTTACATTGTAGTTGATAAATTTCCAACCTGGAATTTATATTGTCATCATATTCATAAATCTGGAAGCATTTATTCATATTGATTAACCAAGCTTTGACAACTTCTTCCACTTCCTCATCAAACATCGAGAGTTTGATTTTCTTGAACTCTCCTTGTAATTCAAACTTTTTCATATTGGTCCCCTTTCCACTAGAATCATTTTCAGACTCTTCCTCATTTTCAATTTGACCTCCCTCAAATTTTGGATTGTCCTCTCTCTTTTAATGCATCTCAACTCTAATTCCATCATCTCGACAGGGATTTGGATTTATTTTATCTTTTTTGTCCGAGAGGCTTTTCATAATTCTTTCTTGTTCAAACCTCAACTTCTCACTATTAGCTCTTAAATTTGTCATCACAACCCGTATCTATTGAAACTTTTCCAACAACATCACATTTGTGTTGTGAGTTTCTCCTCCTAGTTGCACCCACATCTCTGGATTGGCTTCTATAAGAGGCACAGATCCTAATCATACTAATGGTCTCCCAGGTGGAGTGATTCTAGCTCCTCTTTTCATGTTTCTTATGCTTCCTATGTGCACTATTAATACTTTTGTTATTTCACAATTTGCCAAACAAGCCACAGTGTTGCAACCATGGAACTTTGATACCACTTGTAACATTCACAACAATATCAACCCCAATATATATATATATATATATATCCAACTTACCATGCATTGAAACTTCGAATCATATGAACAAAGAAATTAAACATTTACTTTGGAGCACATAAATGTTAATCTACTAAGGTCACAAATAGAGTTTGACTACTCCTATTTATCATACGTTAATACCTTGGTTAATGAGTGACATGGGTAGTTTGCAAGTCATATGTTTTATCTTCCATACTTATGTTTGTTAATATCGTGACTATGGTTAATGTATGGAACAATCGAACATTATTATCATATATGTTTTTAGCAAACTTTCTCGGCAAGTCAGGCTACATATTTGGATTAAATCAGTCATTAATTCCATGAGACACTTGGTCTTGTGACAACCATAGATTTGTCACCACCTAATCCAATAGTGTAGACTGTAAAGGGACAGTTAAGGCTAACTAACCCACTCCTAATCCCATCTTTCATCCCCTCATTATGTCGTTCTGTTGTTGAGTTTCCCATGTATGCAACTTGTTCTTACAGTGCTAGGGTTTTCACTTTCTTCATCTACTACACATTTACAGGTATTTACCTTTCCTTACCAGTTTAATAGGTTATCTACAAGGTTGTTCTTACTTTCTTCATAGGGTCGATAATGATTTTTCTCTTTCTCTCATGGTCGCTTCATCTCAAGTTATGCAAGAATGAAACATAATACATATATACACACAAACACAAAGATGTAGCAGAAATAAATCTTCATTTCATTAATATCAAAGAACAGAAAGATGCTTACATACAAAATGGAAATAAACTAATCTAGGCAATGGTAGCTTATCTCTACAAAGAGATGTGGCAGTTACATGCCTCTGAACTATGTTATAATGAGGCTCAAGGGCCTTTTAATTATTGAACAATAAATGGAAACCCTAAAAACCCAAAACCCTAACCCTAGGAGATGGAATGCTAAGAGATTGTGGGCCTCGTTGGGGTTAGTTGGATAGCCAACTTCCTGGGGTCTTAACTTGGTCATATGATCTATGTTTGGCACGTACGATACCTTTTTATTAAGGTCTCTTTGAGTACTATAATACTTGCACACGAGCCTGCTACGAACCCTAGAAAACACAGTTTGGGGGGTCAAAACAGTTCCAGAAGTTCAAGACCCGAAAAAAAAAAAAGCTAAAAAATAGTAAATTGTGCTATAATTAAGGAAACTGATGAAATGAGTTGGAGGTCCAAGTGGAATAGGTGGGTGGCCACCAATATACCTATATTAGTCCTCCCACCTTATGAATAAATGGTCCCCATTACGTGTAGAGCCTCCATGAGGTGAGAAAATTTATGTTCAACTTGGTCCCTAGTGATCCACTTGCCTTGCTGAAGGAGTTGGTATGCTTTCACAACTCGATATAGCTATATCCTTTACTGGAGAGTTTTCTTGATCTATGTGTCCATGATCCTATCATTCATGGCCTATTTGATACATATTGGGTTGAGATCTGTTGGTGTTAGTTTCGCAGTAATGTTTGATGTGTTGAGCAATAGGGGAAACTATGGCTAGAGCCAGTCCACATTGAATACTAGGTGCAGGCCAAGGAATGGTGGAATGTTGAGTTTGAAATAATGTATATATAGCCTTAATGATGGTTTAAGGTCCATATTAGAGTGGGAAAACCTTTTGGTGGGCCCCAGCGAGGTGCTCCTGCTACCAATGTAAACAGAACTTGTCACCCACATGGCACTTGTGTGGCACTCGATGTTGATCATGATGTTGTTCGTACTTAGAATTTCCTTTGTCCCATATTTCATGGGCCTATTGGTGGATATTTTGAATGTGTTCAATGAAGCTCGTAGATCTCTCAGCTTTGGACTAGACATGAGCCGAATTTTCCTAAGTAGCTACAAGTGGTATGGCAACATCAATGGGACATAGTAGATAAAATCCCAACCCCACCTGAAAGGTGTTGTGGCTATCTGAGTTGTGGAGAGATATGTTGTAGTTGTGTTAGACATAGGGGATTCTTTCATCCCATGTGTGTGGATGATTCGAGTTGTACATGCACAGGATGTGCACAATCATCTTGTTGACATCTTCTTTTTGGCCATCAGTTTGGGGGTAGAAGGTCGTGGACTTAGTGAGATTGGTATCCAACAACAACCAAAGGCTTGACCAGAATGTACTTGGGAACCTGTTGTCCCAATCTGAGATAATGGAATATGGGATCCCAAAGTGTCCCCACACTCATTCAAAGAAGAGTTTGGTAGTGGCTTATGTTATGATACTCTTCTTGCAGGTTGCTAGAATGACCATCTTAGAGAATCTGTCAACAACCATGAAAACACAGTCATTTCCATGCTTGGGATAAGGAAGGCCCGACATGTAATCTACGTAGATGGATTTCCAGGGCTGGATAGGAGTAGATAGAGGAGTATACGTGCCTTGCTTCTTGATTATAGGTTTGGAAACGATGCAGGAAGTGCAGGATCTGATGTACTTCCAAACATCATATCGAAGGTTTGGCTAATAAAAATACTTCTGTAGCACTACCACTATTTTTCTACACCAAAATGTATGGTGACCCAACTTTAGTGCACCTCCCAAATCATATTGGCATACTAGCTTGAAGGAACACATAGGTGTCCTAAGTGGCATAACAGTGTGTCCTGGAGGTGAAAGTCTAGAACTTTCTTTCCTTCCAAGAGCATATGATATGTGGTGTTGAATTTTGGATCACTCTTGTAAAGGTGCGACCATACCAAAGTCTCATGTCCATAAGAGTCAAGCACAATGGTTAGCAACATAAATAATGGTTGGCTTCCTTCTGCAACATTATTAGTGTTTCCCTTCTTGTACTTAATGTTCAAATGGAAATGTTATAGAAATGTGGACCATTTCTGATGGCAATTGTTCTGCAAATTTCCTTGTGTCTATATCAATTACCGAGGTTGGTGGTTTATGTGGATGACCATTTCCTTCTTGAGAATTTTGTGCTTCCATTGTCAATAGGCATGCAAAATGGAATACATCTACTTTTCATAGGTGGGATACTCTTATACAATATCCGAAAGTGTCTCATTATGATATGCCATTGGATGCCCCTCCTGGGTAAGAACTGCAACAATAGCATAGTCAAAGGCATTTGTCTCAATTTCAAATGGTTTTTGCAGGTTTCATAATCTAAGCACTAGTGAAAAGTAGAAGCGATTCTTCAACTCAGAAAATGCCTTCTGTTGGGATTCATACCAAAACAACTTTTCTTTCGCTCTGCCTTCAGGGACTTGACTCAAAGGCCAAGTGATATGAGAGAATCCTAACACGAACCTGTGATAGAAATTGGCAAGACCCAGAAAGTTGTGGAGATTTGTTAGAGTGGTTAGGGCTGGCCAATCCTGAATAACTTGTATCTTGGTTGGGTCCACATGCACACCCCACTCATCAATAATGTACCCAGATATTGAACCAATGTCATATGAAAAGGGAATTTCTTGAAATTGGTACACAATTTGTGTTGTTGTGGGGTGTGGAGGACCTGTCGAATATGGTGTAGGTGATCTTCCCAAATCTAGTTGAAGATCGGGTTGTCATCCAATTACACTACCCCGAATGAGTTGGTGAAGGGCTGCAAGATGTTGTCCATCAGCCTCATGAAGGTTGTGGGGGAATTCGTCAACCAGAAAGGCATGAGGAGGCATTCAAAAAGTCCCTCCTTAGATTTGAAGGAATTCGTCAACACATCAGAGGGTCTGATTGGTACCTGGTGATAACTAGACTTTAAGTCAATCTTCCTAAAATATTTTTCCCCCTTGAGTTGGTCCAAAAGGTCATAAATCTGTGGGATTGGATACCTATTATGAATAGTGATCTTATTCAGTACCCAATAGTCAATAAAAGTCCTCCATGTTCCATCCTCCTTTTGTGCCAACACAATCGGGCTCCCACAAGGTGATGAATTGGCCTGATGTTCCCTTTCTGCAACAAATCCTAAATTTTCCTCTTGATTTCATCGTTCTCCAAAACATAGTATTGGTAGATCGGTCCATTAGGTAGCGGCCCACCCAGGGTCAGATCAATGGAGTGCTTCACCTGAATGTGTATAGGTACCCCTGTGGGTGAGGTGAAGATGTCCTTGTACTCCTCCATGACCTTGTCCATCTCCTGCTACCATGTGGAGGAGCCCTGTCTGGAGGTTGTGGATCTGGCCACAATATTACTCTTGCTATAAGGTGAATCATAAGAAAGACAAATTTCCCAATCTGGGAAATGATCTTATTGCATTATTTAGGAGAGATCAAAGAAAAGGCATTGGTGGCACTATGTCGAGTATCCTATATAATTTCTAACCTAAAGTAATAATAACATAATGAGTTCTGGATTGGTATACAACATGATTCTTCCATAGGTATCACTGATCTAATAAAACATCATAGACTTCCATAGGGGAAACATCGAACAATACCTCATCCGTGAAGGGATTGATGTTATAAAGTAGGCAACACTGCGAGTTGACACCGAGATATCGCCCTTGGTGGAGCCACCAGATGGTGTATGGATTTGGGTGTGACATTGTTGGCAACTCCAATGTTTTAACAACCTCAACTTAGATCAAGTTCTTCTGGGCCCCACTATCAACAACGAACTTCACTGGCTAGCCCTTTACCCATATCTGCGAGTAGAAGAGGCGCTCCCCCTACTCAGGATCCTCAGGTTCTGCCTTTTGGAGCTTGGTGGTGACTATCATCACAGTGGGTTCTATGTCAATGATGTAATTTCCCTTCTCGGGTTCTTGCTCAAAATCAGAGCATGCATCCATCTCTGAGTCTTTTAGCTCAGCGACCAATGACTGCTTTGCGCAACATTCGTTCATGTTGTGAGTGGGATTTTTATGGAACTCACACCACTTGTCGGTGCCCTTCTTTGTATTCCCATTATTCTTGGTTTGTGACTTCAAGGAGTCATCTTAGGGGTCACATCCTGGCTTTTCCCTTTTCTCTATGGCTTGGGGCACCTATGATCTTATTTGGGTTCGTATATCCAAATTATTGCTTCTTTTGCTTGAATTTATGCTCAATCTTGGTAGCATATCAGTATGTTGCACCAAGCGAGGAGATGCCCAGGAACTCCATTTCCTCTTGAATGTATTTTTTTAAACAACCGTAGTACTTGAGCACCAGATGTTTCTCGAAATATTTAATGCCAAACTTTGTGCACATAGTATGGAAAATATTCGTTATCTCATGCACATAATGATTCCTTTGTTGCTGCAGCGTAGTCCATTATATGTACTTGTCATCATAGCTGCTCACAAGGTAATAATATTCCTTGATGGTGTCTCAGAAATAATCCCAAGTGGGTGCGGCTGAAAATAGTGAGGGTTGCTTCTCGTCCCTCTGCTCACATTATGTTTCCTACCGGGTCCTTGATGTGGGGGGTGGATTTGACGAGTGCAAAAGTAATGTTTTCCCTATTGGAAAATCATGAACCGAAAAATATCCGTCCAACAGATTTAGCCATTTATCTACAACATCTACATCTATCTGGCCTTCAAATATGAGAATACCAAATTTGACTTGTACCTTAAAGGGAGTGGCACCTCCAAAGTGGTTGTCGAATGAAGATGTGTCATCTATGGGCATCTACCAAAGGATCTGGGCAAATTTTTCCATCATCATGTTCCTTTTTTTCTCAAGGGCTTCTTTGATAATATTTTGAAAATATCTCCTACTCCCTCATTTTTCTTTTCTTCCACCATGGGAGGTCGTTGGGGTCGATGAGGTCGGTCTTGCAAAGGTTCAAACAGTTCAAGCCTGAACTCCTTTACCCCTACCTCGTTGGGGACATGCACAGAAAGACAGAGAAAAATAAGACCGCTCTGATACCACTGATTCGAAGTTGTGCAGGAATGAAACAAAATACACATATAAACATAAACATGGAGATGCAACATAAATAAATCTTCATTTCATTAATATCAAAGAACTGAAATATGCTTACATACAGAATGGAAATAAACTACCTCGGGTGATGGTAGCTTATCTCTAAGAAGAGATGTGGTGGCTACATTCCTTTGAAATATGTTACAATGAGGCTCAAGGGCCTTCTTATTATTGAAAAACAAATGGAAACCCTAAACAACCAAAACCTTAACCCGAGGAGATGGAACGCCAAGAGTTTGAGGGCCCCATTGGAGTTAGTTGGATAGCCAACTTCCCGTGGTTCTAACTTGGTCATCTAATCTCCGTTTGGTGCATACGATACCTTGTTAGAAAGGTCTCTCCGTGTACTACAATATTTGTGGCAGGCCCAATTTGTACCTCAAAAAAATGTCATTTAGAGGGTCAAAATAGATCTGGAAGTTCAGGACCCGAAAAAATGCTAAAAATAGTAAATTGTGTTATAATCAAGGAAATTGATGAAACCAACTAGAGGTCTATGTGGAATAGGTGGGTGGCCACCAATATCCACCTAGATCTTCACTATAGGGGACAAAAGGGTTTTCAACCCCCTCATGGCCAGCTAGGAATGGAAGATTGATATTGGACCACAAGGTTATTTAAATATTTAACTCAAGTCTTTCTTCGAAATTTTAGTTACACGACTTTTGCCAAATAACAGGGTTTTCAAATTATAGGGGTTTAGAGACAAGACACCATGAATTCAGTTTCTCCAACAGGTAATGAGTTGTAGAACCTCTATACCTATACTTTATTTCCTTTTGCAAAGTGTAGACCCACGAGAACATGGATAACTACATTCTTTGGTGATTTACATGTTGGGTTTCATAACTCCCCACTTTCAAGATTATTCTTGGTTGGAGGCTTATGGCTAGGTTAGTATGGACTCACACTGTTATTTTCATTTTCATTTTCATGTTCCACTTATTCTCACCCTTTATTGTGCGAGGATTACAGGAATTTTCCTCCTTTTCTAGAAAAAATCTCGAATGTTTATTGTTAAGGCATTTTAAGGGTTTTTTTTTTACAACCCTTGAGGAAACCCTAGATGATCTTGTATATTTTAGGGATATAGATGCTATCAATACTGTTATTTGTCGTCCTCAGGGAGGGTTTTTCTTTGTTAATTTCTTTACAACAAGACCCCTTTATGTTATCACTTGTTTAATTTTATAAAAGTTTCCAAAATTCTCACTGTGTTAATTATTGTTTCCACTCCACCCCAGCGACGCTGAATAATTAAATTGTAATTGAGGGTTTGTATAAGTGTTCTATTATTTCAAGGGTTTTTGTTTAATTTGGTGTTGTTCACCTACTTAGGTTAAAGATTCCGAGTTTGGCTATTATTATACATGCATAAGCGTATTGTTCTCCATTTTCTTTATATTAATATGGTTACTGAGTATCATAAAAGATTTTTCTTTACGGGTTGTTATTATATCTAAAGACAGAGTTATAGTTCTGGTACTGTGTAAAATTTTAAGTATAGTTTCTCAAACGTCGGTTTATTGGCTTCTTAATACAAAACTTCTTTAATATGTGCTCATACTTGAAACTTATGGTTCTATTGGTAATCTGATATTTACAGGTAATTCATGCCTCATTAGAGTTTAATTATTTAACATCAAACCATTCCCTTGCACATTGCCTATATTGTTATTATATTTTTTTTTTGGTTCCCTGCAAGAAGGCAGGAACTAAGCTACTTGGGACCTTTCTCCTGCCCATAGGGTACTTACAAAACAAACCTATAAGGTTCTGGACTGATCTTTAACAAACCTAGGTTTGTTAATCTAAAGCTTAACTAGAATCCATGTCCCAATTTCTCTGATTTCATTATTATGGAACCTCAAAGCCTCTTTGATTCCAAGGAGAGTTCTATTTCAAATAGCCTTTACTCTTATTGATTACTGAGGTACAATCCTTCTTCCACAAACCTCCTACAGTATTACAGTTCCAAACCCTACAGTAATTCCAGATATCTTTTCATTAATTAAGAAAACAAATAAAATACAGATTTTAATTGTATTGAACACAAACCCTTCTTCTTATTCAACTCGTACTATCCAGAGTCATAGAGACAGTTTCTATTTTCCAAAAACCAAAAAGCATATCTATTTTAACAACAATAATAAATCATCTTGAAAGATTCCATTACTTTACAATATTTACAGAATAATTTCTGGAAATAAATAGTTATACTTATATGTTTTGATTTGAACTTGTCAACAAAACTCAACCAAGAAAGACCACTCCTCCCTACCAACGAGAACATATATTACATCTACTCCCCCCCCTCTGCCCCCTAGGTTCTTACCTCCAGAACAGTCAGTTCAATAGTAACCTATTAAGGTCAGTTCACGGGCATCAAGGCCAACTCTAGCCTAGAACTTACATACTCCTTTCTATCTTGGAGGTTTCCACTCGCTCAACTCCAGCTCAAGAAATACTCCTAAGGCAACATCTTGCCCCACCTTCCCAATGTACTTTTCAGGTTCTTTCTTCTCTCTCAAGGTGTCTTCAACTTTTTTGCCAACCCCCTTGTTTTCCGTTGAGATCTTTTTATCTCTAGGGAATGAGAGAATGATAATTGTTACTAACTATTTGGAAGTTTAAGAATTTGCTTATATTTAGAGTTCCACTAGGATTTTCAGCTAAGCCTTTAGTTACTAAAGTCTCATACATTAAAAGTAAATGACAACAAATGACAAATATTTACAATAAATGGGGGTGTTACATGCATGGAGATATTTTTATCAAAATATACTAGTTTCTTATGATTTTATATAGTCTCTATAAAATTTTGGCAATTTTAAAAGTAAAATAATTTTAAGTAGAAATTAGTTAATATTATTTTGAAAAAATAAATATGAAAAATTATCCCATTTCACAAATTCAACCCCTAAAATTTTCCAATAAAAAAATTACTTCCACGGGATATTTGTACGAAAATCTACCCTATAAACTCAACTACAAATTTTGACCCGAGAATATTCAGAAAATTAAACCCATAAAATCTTAAATAGCAAAAGAAATTAAAAATATAGCAAAAGAAATTAAAAATAGATATGTAACGAGTCTCTAAACAATTAAAAAAACCAACTAAAAAATATTTTAAGTCAATGAAAATAAAATCAAACTTAATAAACTAAAATCATTTACAAAGAAATTATTTTAAGTTAATGAAAATAAAATCAAATTCTCTAGGACTTGTTTCCGGCAAAGGAAGCCGATAACCAATATGCTAACCCATTAACAATTATTTTTCATTATAAAGTTGAACTAATAGGATCTAGCAACGTTTACAAACTTTTAAATTTATAGCTAATATAGATTAATAGGATCTAGCAACGTTTACAGACTTTTAAATTTATAACTAATATAATAACATTTATAAACTCTTGAATTTTTAATTAATATAGTTTTGTTTATTAAATAAATTTGAATTTGTTAAAGAAATTAAGAGATTATTTTTTTAATATGGGATTCATCATTTTGACATTTTTTTAGTTAATTGATTTTAAATATGTTTCAAAATTTCTTTGTTTATATATCTCTCCTACACATACGCAGATATTTTAAAACTTATTTATTCATCCCACACATAAACGTGTTAATTGCTTAAAACTATTTTAGCTAGAATCTAAAGTTAAACAAGTATTTTCACACATATTTTAAAATTTATTTATTCATCTCTCACACATAAAAGTGTTAATTGCTTAAAACTATTTTTGCTAGAATCTAAAGTTAAACAAGTATTTTCTTCGACCTTTAAAGGTATGGTTAGTAATCTATGTAACGTTTTAAAGATGGAGAAGCATGCGTGAAATTTAAAAGATAAAATTTCTAAGGTTTAGCTTGAAATATGAATATGAAAAAAAACCACTTTAAATTAATTACTTATAGCCGGAGGGAATTATACTATGTCGCTACTATATTTTAATTTAAATTAGTGTAAATTAATATTAATTTCATAGGTTTCCTGCACTAATACGGAAATATAGTTTAAATTCATATTGATTTCATCTGTTTCATGCATAATACGGATCAGATTTTTCAAAGGGAACTTTCAGTTTAGAAATATTTTTCACTATTACCTATATATATTTTAAATAGATGAGTTAGGTTGAATTTGGGTAAAATTATATATATTTTAAATAGATGAGGCTAAGGGTGGATTTGAGTAGACTTATACATTTTAATTATATTTAGTTGAGATTTATTTATTTTTATCTCAGAAGAATTTAATAACTTGTTTGACACATAATTACTAGTAAATTTCTAGATTTATTAGTTGATAAAAAAAATTACCTATTAATAAATTTTATTCCTGTTAATGTTTGATAGATCTTATTTTGGTAAATTAAACTATTACTTTTAAAAAACAAAAAAAACAATTTAGTGGAATTTTTGTCTATTTAATTAATTGATTTTAAATTAATATTCTTTTATAGATTAACTTTACCTTATAAGAAATATAAGAATAATATAAATCTACTTATTATATATACTATATATTATATATTTATTTTTATTTAATAACACCAGCATATATTCATTTGAATTTCCTGAATTTATCAAGCCACGCAAATTAAATTTCTTAAGATGCAAATTTTTGAAGAGATTAAATTCCTCAGAAATTAGATTCCTCTAAGTTCTTGGTAGATGTTGAGCTAATCTGGATCTTCATAGTTTTGAACAACGCATTAATAAAATGTTTTAGTAATAAGAAAATTTTCATTTTCATTTTTTATAATATATAGAATTATTTGTGTTATTAATATTTTTTAAAATATTACATATTAACTCCATATTAAATACTAAAGGATTTAATTTATTTTATGTAAAATTTGATGTAAAATTAAATAGGAATTTGAAGTTTATTTATTTATGACCCACCATGATTTTTGTTATTTAATATTTTTTTTGCTTAATATAAATAAAATAACAGTTATTTGACCATATATCTTTCCTACTGAATTTAAAAAATATCTCCACAATGAAAAACTATAATTATCAATTAAATAAAATTAATAATTATTAAAATTATAATTTTCAATAAATTAATAATTTAATTATAAAATGTCATTGTTAAGTACGCCCTTATAAAACTGCGTTCCAAAATTTTAATTAACTTTATAGGCGCTTCATCTTAACACTTTAATAAATTATCATTCTCTATTCCAAATAGTTATTACAATTTATTAATTTTTGAAAAAAACATTAATAATTTAGAAAAGTGAACCTTATGGGATAGTGAAGAATTTATAAGTATTCTATTGAAATCATGTTACTATGAATGGTTTTATAGAAAGTATGTAAGTATTATATTCTAAAGTGCTTACGCATTAGACCTTCTCCATAATTATTCTAAAGTGCTTACGCATTAAACCTTCCACCAATTTGTCAAC
The DNA here is from genome assembly GCA_000404065.3 of Pinus taeda. Classification (NCBI taxonomy): domain Eukaryota; kingdom Viridiplantae; phylum Streptophyta; class Pinopsida; order Pinales; family Pinaceae; genus Pinus; species Pinus taeda. The sequence goes on from APFE030519451.1 coordinate 185,195, forward strand.
TTGTGATTTGAATGACATATGCTTTTCATTTATAGACACATTGAAGTTGGCTTTTCCGTTTATTAATATTTTGAATCCTGGCTTCCTACGTGCCTTTTATTTTTTTGTTAAAGATTCTAAATCATTTATTTGAAAAAACGTTGTATGTTGTTAAATTTATGTATATAATGATTTTTTATTTACTTCACCATTTTATCTTCTCGAGTAGGTGTGGCCACGTTCTCAAGTGAAGGTGATGGGATGGTACCATCACTATCTCATCTCCTCGGTGATCTTAGTCCACTTGTTATCGAGTCTAACCTTTAATTATATGCAGCATTTAATATCACATTTTATCGTATTTATTGGCATTTCGACTTGAGCTTTGACATGGTATTGGGCTTCTTGCTTTAGTTTTAGGTTGCCTTTAACATTGTTATCTGCTTTTGTGAGCCACTCCCTCACTTACAATGTGTTGTTTTTGCCTTTGTGTTGGTTTGGTTTAGGTCTTCATGAACTAGTTACCCTTTCTTGCTCTTTCTGTAACTCTATCAGTAGAGTTTTCACCTGTATAGTTTTTAGCCAAGAGCTTAGCTCTCCCTCGACCTTTAGTGTTTCACATTTTCATGATTCAGTTGGGTGACTTAGGAATATTAGTATTGGTTCACTATTCAATCCCTTCTCTTAGTCTCGGAGTCTTTGTGTTTCTTTGTGTCATTCATTGGTGCTTTGGAATTTTCTCTAATGCTCAATTGAAAGGCCTTCTCCCCCTCGGTGCCCTGTTATGGCCCTTTTTGTGATCTTCACCATACATTGTGCTTCTCCTCTACTGCCTTCCTTCCCACTCCTCATTGACAGCTACCCTCCCTAGCTCCGTGTCACTTGGAACCTCACTTCACTCCACTCCTATTGTCCTTTGATGCCTCTTCCCTTGCACAACATCTCTTTTGGATTTCTTATTTTGCTCCCTTCACCCAACATGCCTCAAGAATGAATGAGTAGCCACAAAGGCTTTGTGAATCGTGGCACTAAAAATGTTTGTGCTCAGTATCAAACCTTTAATGTACCAAGAAGATTTCAAACTCTCACCTTGGACCCTATTCAGATGGATTTAGATTAAGCCACTACAACAACCATGGATGATCACAATGATTTTACTGACGCAGAGATTCTTTCATCTATAGCTGAGTGGATCCCTCACCGGGGATACACTCAAAGAATACAAAATCAATGCCTTTGTACTATAGAGCTTCACTAGCACATAAAAGCCCTTATGAGCCAAGTGGTGGCAAAAATCCATGAAGCTTGTAGAGAGATATCTACAAAAACCAGTGACATTTTAGTTGAGAATTGTGATATGCTTTAGAGCACCATGATTTAGCTATGTACCTGGGACGTACTGAAACCATCCTTCTCAGCAAAAAGGGTCCTTCTTCTCTAAGAACTCTCACAGTTTCAATTGATGTATCCGCATTGACATGATCTTCTTATTGCTACAATGGCACCTTGACCTTCCTAAGACATATTTATCAATGGCTTTAGCCTCTATTTTCTATATTCCACAACATTTCTTTTATGTTGTAGAAAAGAAGATATGTTGCTTTGGTTATTATGCTAGCTATAGTAGTCTTATGTCATGGTTGAAACAATACAAAGACATTGCTATTTTTTGGTCTAAAATCATTCTCTTCCACTGATAGTATTATTGTATTATTTCCCAAACAATAGACGATGGCCGAAAAAAATACATCTATAATTATACCTAGTGACATTTTGAATGATCAATAAAATCTAAAAACTTAAAAAACAAATTATTTTGTTTTTGAATTGTGATTAATTAAATAATTTTCCATCTACTTTTAAATTGATAAACATTTTGGATCATGGATTCCTACCTACTTTTTCTACGAACTTTGATAACATTTTAGATTTGGGATTCCAACCTAGCTGTTCTTTATAGAATTTGAATTATTTCTTTAAAAATGTTGTTTCATTTTATTAGATTTCTCCACAACTTATGTATGGCCATTTTCTGGGATGGTGTAAAGGGAGGGTAATATGATAATATTTTGTTTGAAATAATAATCAAAATGAAATTTGGTTTTTTTAATAATAATTTTAGAAAAATAGAACTATGGAAGTCTTATTTAATAATATAATTAATAAAATGTTTTATTTTTTTATATATATATATATTATATATTATTATATATATATATCATTATATATGTAATTTATAATTTATATAAAAGTATTATATTTTTTTCTCTTCAGGGTGTTGGAATTTATGTCAATGGAGGAGGGGAGCTCGCTATTTCTCTACCTCCCATTGAATTTAAGAGGATGTGATATGATCATCCCACCCCATGTATTCACACATGCAAATAGAGATCAATTCCCGCCACAATCATATGGAAGCCCATTCTCCATCTGAGCACTCTTGGCTAGGTGATTTATGCTCCATGTTTATCTATTTTTCCTGTGACATCCTTCCACTATAGGTGGGACAATTCCTTTGCAATGCATTCTTTGTGGGGCTCGACCCTAACTGTCATGATCCAATGTTGTGCATAAAATTATGTGTTTCAGTTATGTTTTAGAGGATAGCTTATTCTCATGGAAAAGGCTCTATGTGAATGGTCATTTAGGGATATCCAAAACCAAGGCATGTAGACTTCTGATGCATGCACTAGGTGTCTAGCATTGATGAGGAGAGAAGGACAAATATAACAATGGAGGTGACCTCTAGGACATTGGTGGCAGCTACAATGGAAGTTCGTGCTAGGGAGGGTGGTGACATGCAATAGTTCGTCCTCATTGTGACGGGGCTTCAAGCCTTGTAGGTCGACCAATGTTGGGTAATTCATTGTGTCTAATCTCTCCAATTTTGACAAATCTTTCAATTGTTCATCTTCTTTCTAGTGGTTTCTTGCATATATTTTTCAGAGTGCAATTGTTGTGTGCATTGGATTCAATATTCTTGGTTCTTTGTAGTTGTTGGACCTTGCTCAGAGCCTTTCCTCTCTTTCCATCCATTGTTCAAACTCAAAAGAAACTTCTCTAGACTTCCCTATAAACTTAGGTTTTCTTGGGCTTTATTTTTACCAAGTTCTTTGTTTTATAGTCTCCCCAATTTATCTGTCCTTTGGGGGGCATCATTACTTTGATTCTTAGTAACTGAACACAACATGCACCAACAGAGGATGCACTTTCACCTAGGATCAGGTGGCAAAGGCCCCTAAGGCGAACCATGAGCCCAATTCAAGTACAAAATATAGCAACCATCTGCCACTCAACTCCTATAGAAATCCAAGAGGAAATTCATCAATTGAATTTTTGACCACTAATGACTACCACGCCTACTCAGAATTTGAAGTTCAAGTTAAATTAACCAATTCAGTTCCTAATTCTGGACATACTAGGGGAAGACAAAGCCAATATCCAAACTCCATTACCCTTGAATGGAAAATGAAAACACTCTTTGGCAGGGTCCTGAAGTAAAAACACAAAGACCACAATTACATTATCTCCTTCCTAAAAGAAATTCAACAAGTTCAATGCCATCAACATTTATGTTTCTAGTTTGGATGCTCGGATAGCTCACATATAAGGCCATCTTCAATGTGGCCTGAAACCTCTAGCACTAGCTAGTACCAATATCTATGATTCAACCCTAATTACTTAATGAGATTATTGATGTCCTATTTCACCACCCATCTTACGTTTTTTACTTTCAGTAGATCAACTTATTTCAATCGTCTTGAACTTAGTAGTTATAGTTGTTAGCATTTTGATAGACCTAATTTATTGTCCATCATCAATTGTAATAGTTTTCCTTATAATAAACTATGACTGAACTCAACTCAAATTGTGATACTTGATTTTATATAAAACCATATTAAAACAATATAATTTCAAATTAACAAAAAAAAATAACATATTCTTTTTCCATTTTTATATAAGTTTTAATTTATTAAAAATAATTTCATATAAAGTAAATATTCTTCTGTGTAGGAATATGGTACTTCATTTTTCCTTCATTATTTTTCTTTTCAAATTATAATAACTTTTATAAAATAGAAGTATAATTAAATCTTCCTAGTCATGATATAGATAACCTATTTCTTCATAATATTTTTTTATCGAATCCTCATCCTTGAACTATAAAGGGTGAAATTCAAAATACATCTTATTAAAAATGACTTATCTTGAATTTAATTTCAAAATTTATTTGATACGCAGACATAATATTAAATTAATAATTAATGTAATAGTTTTATCTAGAAATGGTATTGCATTATTAATAATAAAATTTTGAAGCGAGAAAAAATTGATGCACCTTCTTAACATGTTGCTAACAAGGTGAAGATTAAAAAATTCCAACGACATGATGCATATCAATGTCCACATCTGAATTGTCCAGAAAAAGATGGAGCTCCGCTCTGAAACATTGTCGGGTTCAGGCTAGGGTTACTGCTTCGATCTATTGTCCTCGTTGTTGCACTCGCCATCAACCTGCAGAGTGGAGATTGATGTTGTCAATTTTTTGGTTGACCCAAATCCCTACGAGCCTATTTGGTCACTCCCTCATGCAGCACTAGAAGTGTTAGACTTTGGACCACCATGTGAACCTCCCCCACCATAGACATTATCGCCTTCTATTTGTGTGCATCCCGAACCCTCCGTGCCCTATCAACTGTTCATGACTCTCTCAGCTACCTCTTTAGGGCTCGATTTCCCTCCACTCTCACCTACCACCCTCAATATTTTGGTCTCTTGCATAGCCCCCTCCCCACCTTTCAATCCCCTTTCACCTGATTCATCCCTGCAACCTTCCTCCTCTGCCCATCCCTCTTCGTTAAGTTTTACACAAGTTGGTGGCTTACCTGCCCATCCTCCGAATCCATCCACCCTCTCTAACCCTACCTCCAATCCGGGGTGGTCAACTATCCCTTCCGATTGTTTTGACATTCTGGTCATCAATCCTCGGAACAACACTCTCTCCCCATAGACGGACTCTCAAGGCACACGACATCCCTTCCGATACCATTCGAGGGCACCCCGATCCAGCAAGGCAAAGAAGAACAATTGTGTTAAGGCATTGCACAAGGACCTCTCTCTTTGTTTTGGGGAAGGAATCAATATGGGTGAAGTGGTGGACACAAAAAACAGGGTATTGGTGGGTCGTGTTAGGGGCAAAACATATTCAACAGCGCGTCTATGCCTCTGGGCTATGGAGATATGGGGAAATCTGGTTAAGTAACTTCCAACTATCACCACTTTGACACGAGGCTGGTTCGCTCTTTGTTTCCATCTGGAGGAATACACTGAATGGATTCTATCTCACTTTTGGAATATCGAAATGGATCATGTGCCTCTTAAGAGATGGAGCCATCTCTTCAATCCAAAATGAGAGAAATTAGGTCCTAGACTGATTTGGGCCTGCCTAGCTGATCTTCCATTTCATTTTTGGTCGGAGGATATATTTACTCGCATTGGCAATGCCTTGGGCACTTATTTGGACCATGGAAAGTCCTATACCTCCTCACACAATAAATAATTGGCTCATATCCTTATTCACCTTGATACTAGGGAGGGATTGGAAGAGAAGATCACACTTCATTGGAAGCATTTCACCCGTATTCAAATTCTAGATTACGAAGGGGTGCCTTTCATATGCAGAAGGTGTCATAAGGTCAGACATCTTTTCAATGATTGCCCCTTAGTAACTTCGGCATCATCACCTGCTAAGAGCACAGAGGATCCACGACCTGAGGCATCTCTGGTGAGTGATAAGACTCCTCGTGCTACCCACTCGATGGCTAAGGATGGGGGTTCTACTCAACCGACTTTTTTTGTCTCTCCGCAGCCTCCATCTCCGCCTATGACGAGATCGCGCATTATTGTTGCGGCCACTCTCTCCTCGGGTACTCTTTCTCCTCTCTGCTCCTTTGTTTCTTTATCATGCACTGCACAACAATTACATGTTGCATTTTCATCCATTGCTTCCATGTCTCCATCCCCCCTCACATTTCCATTGGACCTACCTAACACTATTTTTTCCACTATCCCTCCTATTGTTACTCGTGTTTCCACCATCTCATCTGTGAAGCTCTCCACTTCATCACGTCTATCTCATCGATATAACCTTCATTCCCAGGTATCTACACCACCTAAGCCTTTTGGGATTCATCTCATACCCCCTTCTAAAGCCACCAAGATCCTCGAGGGCATCCATCATTGATCTCGAGAGATATTATCCTTGTTGGGGCAGATGTGGCCCTGGGTAGACAATCCACTATTAACAGGGTTCTTAGAGCAAAGAACACCCTCCGCAGATCTCATCCATGACGTGGTTTTCCTTTAACTACAGAGGGTTGGCTAGCCCTACTAAAAACTTATCCCTCAAGAGACTTATGGATACAGAGCTGACTGCCATCATATTTCTACAAGAAACCCTTAGGAAGGCAGAGCAGGTCATCCCGATCATGTTGTCTATGAAGCTAGTTTAATGTTTTCATGCTCTTGATGTCAATGGTCGATCTGGGGATATAGAACTTGGTAGAAATGCCTACTCTATCAACCTCATCACAACTTGTGAGGGTGCTAGATTTATTGGCATGGATATATATACACTTTGAAGATGGGTAGGGTCTTCCAAATTATCAATGTCTATGCATCATATCTCAACAGGGTCGATTTTTGGAACCGCTTAATGCATCTTTCCCTGACTAATTCCAATAATCTTATTATGGGATGGGATCTCAACTTCACGATTGTTAATGCGGAATATTGGGGACATATTTCTCAGCTAGATCCCCTATCCGAATTTATGGAGCAACACCATGTCACCATGAACAAAATGCAAACAACCTGGCACAATAGAAGGATAGGAGAAGTTCCTCTGGGCCAGAAATTGGATCGTTTTCTCATTAAGGAGAACTCACTTAGCACCCTATCAAACTATCAACAATGGATAGGATATGGGGGTATCTCTAACGATTCCCCCATCTATTTAGAATTAGTAGGCCCTTTTCAAAAACCCAGAGCACCATTCAAATTCAACTCAACCTGGCTAATGGATCCCAATTATCATAAATTGGTCACTGATTATTGGAGAGCTCACCCTCCCTCACTGGGGCAAACTATTGCATAAGGTTTTTTTCATAACCTCTTTGAACTTAAAAGCCTATCCATACAAATCCTACTGAACATGGTCAGTTGGCTCATACTTTTCATCAGCTGGCTCATCTGGGAAACTCTCACTTTCAATAGCTTTTCAAGGCTCCACTTGGGACCTCACTTGCTGAAATTATCGGCATTGTTGGACTCTTCCCTCAGTTTGTTGACCATGATGCACCAGAAGACCTCACTAAGCATGTATCTATGGGGGAATTGGAAATACTCTTAAATGGTTCAAAAAGGATAAAAGTCCTAGATGAGATGGATCAACAGTTGAATTCTATCTTTCCTTGTTTGAGATTATAGGAATGGACCTTCTTAAGGTTGTGGAAGAATGTCGACTTTTGGGCTGCATGTATGAGGCAATCAATTCCACCTTCATTTCCCTTATTCCCAAGGTATATTCTCCTCAAACTTTCAATGACTTCCGACCCATATCCCTTCGCACTTGTCTATACAATATTATTGCCGAAATCATTGCCAATTGTATCAAGCCTATCCTCTCTACCAATATCTCTTCTGAGCAATTTGCCTTCCTGCACAACTGACAGATTCATGAAGCCATCGGTAGTTCTCAGGAAGCTCTCCACTCCATAAAATTGAATCATCTAAAAGGAGCCATCCTCAAAATTTATCTCTCCAAGGCCTTTTATTGGGTCAACTAGCTTTATCTAAGAATGCTTCTCACCCATTTAAGCTTCCCTTTCACTTTCATCCAATAGATAATGTGTTGTATTTCCTTTGTCTCTTTCAATGTTCTTATCAATGCAATTGCCTCCAATTTCTTCCATGGTAAGAGGGGTCTCAGACAAGGGTGCCCACTCTCTCCTCTACTTTTTCTGCTCAGTATTGAAGGCCTAAGCAGATTGATCCTACACGATAGAAGAGAAGGGCGTCTACAGGGACTCAAGATCACAGCTCAATGTACAATATCTCATCTCCTTTTCATAGATGATGAGCTTATCTTCCTAAATGGTGGCATCTGATACTTCTCCATTTTCTATGATATCATGTTACTTTTCAATGTTGCCACTGGGATGGAAATAAACAAGCCAAGGTCTACCATTACCTTCTCTGTGTGCTCTCCATAGGAAACCTGATTTGCATATCTAAAGTTTCCTTTTCAAAGTAACCTTTTGGAAGATGGACTTAAATACCTAGGGTTCCGTATCAAATCCCATGAGTACAAAATAGTGGACTGGATCTGGTTGTTGGCTGAGGTGGAGAAAAGACTTCTAAACTGGAATCACATATTCTTATCTAGACCAGGGAGGTTGGTGCTTATCAAATTTGTATGGAAGCCACTCTGGTTTACTAGATGTCCTTGGCATGGATTCCTCAAGGTATAATTTCTAGAATCCAAAAAATCTATTGCAATTTCCTATGGAATGGGCACAAGGAGGGGAAGTTGTTCACCTGGGTGAGATGAAGTCGTATTGCATTGCCCAAGAAATGGGGAGGATGGGGCCTAAAAGATCTTCCAACTTTTTCACATGCTCTAGCTGCAAAATTGGGATGGGTCCTTCTTAATTCCAGTAGCCTATGGTCAGAGGTGATACAACATAAATACATTTGGTCGCTTCACATTATCGAATGGATTTGACTCCCTACTTGGCACATACATGGTATTTCGATTATCTGGCAGGTTGTTCAGCACACTCTTCCTACCCATCAGGAATGGCCTCACTTGGCGCATTAAAGTAGGCACATCAGTACGCATTGGCTTAGATCCATGGACTGGATGTGGCAATATGTATTGCCTCCCACCTGACCTTATAGAATTCCTTAAAGATAGGGGAATCACCACGATTGCACACATTGTGGATTTGGAGAACTCTACTACTTTTATGCAGGCTTGGAAATCAACAACCTCACTTGTTATCCTTGACCAGTGGCTACAAGAATGGGAGGGTTACATCACTGCATTGACTGAATCACATGTCCACATATCAAATGATGAATATGATCTCATTTGGGCACCTGCAGCTCACGGAGCATACTCTCCCAAGGAAGGATACCCCATTATTCACGTTGCGCACAAGCCACCTGCTCTAGAAGGGTGGTGGAGATCTCTTTCAAAACTTAATGCACCCCCACGAACCCATCTTTTTACGTGGAATGTCATTATGAATAAAACACCCACTGGTATAGACTTGATGAAGTGATCCCACTATGGTCTGACCTAGTGTGTCATGTGCCAACAAGCCGAGGAATCGAATGAACATCTCTTTCTTTTTTTCCGATCTGTTAGACACATTTGGGAACAAGTCCGCTCCTCTCTATAAATCACACAGCATTGGGATGGGCACAATATCTTGGAGGCATGGAACCATTGGTGGGTTGGGTTCACAAATACGAAAAATCAAAATCTCTCATTGATTATGTGCTGGTCTATTTGGTTAAGCAGGAACCGTATCATCTTCAACAACATGCAAATTTGGTGGCCAATAGTTATTGCCCAGATTATCAATCACTTTCATGAGGTGCCCAACGATGACCATCCACCACTTGCTTGTACAATAATACTTGAAGCCATCAACCATAACCAACCTTAGATGGATCTACCCAAGATCAGGGATGCTGGGGGGCTGTGGAGGGGCATATTATTTCACCTATCAGTTGACCATTTTTTGTATCCATATGGGTTTGGGTGTTGGTACAAATAATTTCGCAGAACTCATCTCGCTCAGACTTCTATTACATTTTTTCTTGGCACGTGATTGTAGACAATTACAGATATTTGAGGACTCCAAAATCATCATAAATTGGTTCAATTTCACATCTGCATGTCATGTGCATAGTCTCAAAAACATTTTGGATGATGCCTTGCAATTAAAATCACAATTTGAACATATTTCTTGTCTACACATTTTCACAAACTGCAACCAGGTTGCAGATCAACTATCCAAGGAGGCCTCGAACCAGCACAGAGGTCTATTGTTAATTCAAGAATAGAGGGAGGTAGAGTTCTTTCAGTATTACCACAGGCCCTACATCGACCAGTTACAACAAAGGACTGATAAGCCCTAATTTTACAGTATTTTTTGTGGTACATATCAACTATCTATGCACTATATATTTATGTATTTTTGTATAAACTTTTACTGAACTTTAATTGAATACCCTCTGTGGGCAACTTATGTATAGATCTATATTTTTGAAGGCTAAGGCCACAACATATAGCATATGCTTACAGGCATATACAACATGTAATTTTCCAAATTAATAGAAAATTATAATTTTTCCCCGGGGAAAAATAGTTACTAACAAGGTAAGACAAATTCAATATATTAATTTTTCTCAAAGAAGTACTAGCAAATTTAATAATTAAAATAGCTAATGATTAAAATTTTTGTAACATTATTTTCAAAATATGTTGGAGTGATTACATTCTATAAGAAATAGTGTGTGATAAATAATCATTAAAATATGGTTTTTCAACTTTTTATCTATTATGGTAGTATTTTTAAAGTATTTTCCAAATATTGAATTTTAAGATAATTGTTTAGGTGATTTTTTAAGTTTTAAAAAGTTATGTTGGTGTGTATTGAACAATAAAAATATAATCTACTAGTAAAATTATAAATTTGTGTGAAATAAGCCTATTTTATCTTTAAACAAAAACAAACATGAAATTTTAAAATTAGAATGGTGAATTAGTAAATTATTAAAAGAAAATGAATTGATAAAAGTTTACCTCAAAAAAACGCTTTGTTACCTATGATTATTTTGAAAACATGCTCCTTAAGAACATAGACCTTGTAAAAAACGTTGTCAATCTTATTCTTCAAATCCTAAATAGTCACAATGGTTCCTTATACTCCATTATAAGAGTTCCATGCCTAACCTTTTAAATAAATTGAGGTTTGGCTCATTGAGTTTTCAGAAGTATTAAAAGGTTTAAGAAACATGTATTTTGTTCTAACCCCAATGACATGGATTCCTCATTGCATGCTTATCGAAACTCAAACTATCTTCCTCATAATAAAACCTTAATCGCGAGACCTTCTAGATTTTACTAAATTCCTCCCCTTATTTAGCCCTATCTTCTGACACATTAGCATTCTCTTTATGGCATAGTTATAAACTCAAAAATTATATCTTTAGTGTGCAAGGGATTGAGTGAACCATTATACTATTGTGGTAGTTTTAAACTACATATGGCTAAGTGTCATTGCTTCTACCCTTGGAACCAATTTTCTTTAGAGATATCTTTAATTTTTAATGATAGTCAAATAATGGCATCATTAAATCTAGCAAGGGTACTAGCGAGGGTATTTAAGTAATTCTAGTGATAGAAATCATGGACATCGCTATCCGAATAGAGGGTGAGGAAAACAAGCTACGAAGAAAAGGCATTGTGGAATGGTGGTGGTAGACATGTGAATAGTTTATGACTGCATATGGAAAGCAATAGGATTCAAACAAAGATAACATTTTTAGGAATTTGAACAAAATTACAAGAAACATGGAAATCATGTTGGTTGTACATGCATAGTAGAGAAAAATGGTTATTACTTTTCTATGTGAAAATCATCATCTCTAATAAATATTAAATTATTCTATTTATAAGTTAATTGAAATCAGGTGTAAAACTTAATGGGAGGGGGAGTAAACAAAGGGGTGGAGATGGAGATTCTAAAGAACGCTACGGTTTTTCATGTCTTTGTAACCTTCCCAAGTGACAATGCCAATCTTAGGCTTGGCGTAGCTTATAAATGACCCGAGTTCATCTTGGCATAGGGTGGGGCTTTTATTATGCTTCGCATGCTAAATCTACGCATAATGTAGTAGATCTGCGTTTTGGACCTCCGGAAGAAGACAATATTATCATGTTGTGGAAGACTTTAGTGAATGGGGTCTTAACACACTCAAAATATTGTTGACGACGTATGATATTCTTCCATATAGTCATTGTGGTCGTCGTGTAGATAAGGGATGCGACTAGAATCTTCTTTTTTATCAGATCTGGCTACTTTTGCACGCTATTCATGGTTGGGATTTCATATTACGAAGATGTTGTGGCAAGTGCTCAAGGGAGTTTCGTCTATGCAAGGAGATATGGCTGGAGATCTAACATGATCTCCTAGTTCTAAGTTAATTGGAAGAAAGATAGAAATGATCTAACAAAGATTTATAACCATCATTGTTTCACAAGGTTCATAATCGCTAAAAGAAAAACAACTTACGCTAGATCTAAGAATAAATATGAGGTTGAAAGTACCGAAGAATGGGATTTTGTCCTCCTTGGGGCCACCCTTTCATCTCCCTCTACTAGATCCGAACGAGAGACAAATTGAGTTGGTACAATTCTAGATCTTCATAAAAAAATTCAATGGGAATACTTTCGTCTATGGATCTGGGCTATAGATTTAGTAGAAACTTCCAAGTCGGAATAATCTAGGTATACCAGTATTCTTACAAAGTTTGATATTCGAGGGAAAATCACTGCAAGTTTCCCTTCAGCTTAAATATTATGGAATTAAAATGAAATCCACCATAATATTAAATATGAGGTTGTGGGTTGGAGCTTTAGGCTCCATAAACCTTAATGGACTAGTCTTATTCAAGGATGCAGTGAAAGGAAATGTTGTCTCTTTTGCTGATCAATCCCAAAAAAATGTCAGTACCTTACTTAGTTAAACAAGTGGAACAAGCACTAACCATGTAAGTAAAACAATTATAGGTAAAAAAATTACTTGTTGACGTTCAATATAAGGCGATAATATGTAGGTTTAATGGTTTATGGCCTTGGTCTAAAGATTTACATTAGTGGGTGTTTACTTCCTAGACACCTAACTGTGACATCTACTTATGTTCAATGGGTTTCTTCATAGTTCAATTTGATTTTGGGGAGAGACAACCTCTTCATTACCCCATGGTTTCCTAATTTTGATTCCACATGCATGGTGGTTACAACTCTATCAGCTTGGATGAGATTAACAAATCCACCCTTCCTTTCTAGCACCATCAAATGCTAGAGGATATTGGAAATACTTTGGGAAAATTTAAAAATATGGACTTTGACATAACATAAAAATGTATGTTAGATATAAGAATTTTGTGACCCATAATGTAGATAGATGTCTTTCGGATTAATCACATTATCATCATTGTCCTGAGGATGGACCACATTAGTTGGTTTGAAACATCGACCAAATCCTGATAATGTGATATATCCGAAAGACATCTATCTTGAAAAAGGTATCTTCATATTTTCCAGAATATGTGTGGATATAGACCTCGACAAAGGACTAGATGATCATATCCAACTAAAAAATGAAAATTTCAGGGGACCTAGGTTTTAGATTATGAGAACACGACATTCAGATGTTGTATTTGTTTTTAAATAAGACATCTATAGAACACATGCCCACAGGAAAAAAGATCCCAAAAAATAAAATGAGGCAAGCTCGTAAGCTAAAGGGATGGAGGTTACTTGATCCCCACCTTTCTTAAGAAGAAGAAGATGAGACTATGGATAATGCTCCAAATATGGATGAAAAAGCACAACAAATACAAGCATCCCAAGAAGATGTGAACCGGCCAGAAATCGTGACCAATATCCAGAAGAGCACTAAATTAGTAGAGATCAATAATTTTCTTTTTATTGTTCCTCAGTTGAACGATATGTTCGAATGTTGAACAACATCTACATAATGTAATTTTGTTCCTTAATTACAGGTTGTATACAATTATGTTTTTTTTCGTCAAAAAAGTTAATTGAGATAGAGAAAATGATTATAAAATAAACTAATCTAATTCTATAAATAACCCACACAATATAAATTCAATAATTAAATCAAGAGGCTCATTCTCTAGTCTAGTATGAGGACATTGTGTAATTTCTTTTGTTCTCTACAAGGAGTTAAACACGTTCACTTATATATATAATATAATATCTATATATATATATATATATATATATATATATAGCCTTTTTAAAAATTTAAAAAAATAATGTTTTGGTTTATTCAAAATAAAAAAACAAATATAAATATTTGGTAAATTTTACTTAAAAGCATATTGCCTATTGATATTACTACCCAATATAATGGAGAGATGGTAAAAATATTTTACTCTCACTCTCAATTACAAATAAAATATTTCCATGTCCATATGAAAAAAGATAATTTTACATCAACTTTTAGAATCATTTTAAAGTAATTAAAAAAATGATATTATTTATATTTTCATATGTCAATTTTCTTCCTTATAACAAGTAATAAGAGGGAGATGTCTAATTAATTCAACTCTTAATATAAAAGTAATATATGACATTTAAAAATTAATAATAATAATTCAAAATCTCAAAA
>APFE030519451.1:226380-251190 GCA_000404065.3 Pinus taeda
TTAGGGCGTCAAAATGGCTCTGGAAGTTCAGGACCCGAAAAACTGCTAAAAATAGTAAACTGTGCTACAATTTAGGAAACTGAAAAAAATGAAAGGGACAATTGTGGGGGTCCAAATGGGATATGTGGGTGGCCACCAACATCCACCTGGATCATTTCTCCCCCCTTAGGAATCAATGGTCCCCATTGCATTGAGTTCCTCCTTGAGATGAGGAAGCTTCTGCTGAGCTAGGTCTCTGGTGAGTTGTTCTGCAATCTCTAATGTGTCCAGAAATGGTGGGAAGCATGGTTGACGATGGTCCACATTGAACACTCAGTGCAAGTGAAGGAATGGAGGAATGATGTGCTTCAAAGCATTGTTTCCCGTAGCCTTGGTATTGGTGTAAGGACCATGTCGGAGTGGTCTGAGTTTCTGATGGGTTCTGGTAAGGCATTCTCTCTGCAGATGTAACCAAACTTTGTCACCCACCTGAAACTTGTGTGGTACCTCTGTGGGTGAGGAGAAGTTGTTCCTATGTTTTTTCATGACCGTATCCATTTGCTGCTACTGCTGCATGGAGGAACCCTTCGCGGGAATCATGGATGTGGTGAGGATCTTCCCCTTACTTTGGGAGCGAACCAGACAGAAAATAAATTTCCTAGTCTATGAGATGAGCTTGTTGTCTTTCTTAGAAGTGATCAAAGAGGTGGCGGTAGGTGGGGCTACCTCAGGTATCCTGTAGAATGAATTACACAAAGAAATAATGATAGTGCGAGGCCTTCACTCATACACAGTATGTTGCCTCCACAAGTATGGTTGGCCTAATAGTACATCACAAACATCTAGAGGTGTAACATCACACAATACCTCGTCTATGAAGGGCTTTACGCTGTAGGGAAGGCGACACTGTTGGCAGACTTTGAGATCTCGTCCTTCATGAAGCCACCCGATACTGTACAGTTGCGGGTGTGGTGTAGTCAGTAGGCCCAACCACTTCATGACGT
This sequence comes from Pinus taeda, assembly GCA_000404065.3. NCBI lineage: Eukaryota > Viridiplantae > Streptophyta > Pinopsida > Pinales > Pinaceae > Pinus > Pinus taeda. The sequence continues at coordinate 227,364 of APFE030519451.1, forward strand.
CTAGTAAAATGAGGTTCTTTTGGCTACCATTGTGGAAAATGAATTGCAGCGGCGAACCCTTCACCCACATTTGTGAGTGGAAAAGACGTTCCCCCTACTCTAGATCTTCGAGCTCATTTTTCTGGATCTTGGCGGTGGCAACAGTAGCACTGGGATCTGCATCAATGATCTACTTCCCTTTACCATTTCCCTTGTCGGGTTCTAGCTCAGGGTCGGAACATGCATCTGATTCGGAAGCCTTCAACTTGGCCGCCGACGATTGCTTGGTCCGACACTCACTTGTGTTGTGAGTGGGGCTCTTGTGAAACTCACACCACTTTCCTGTGTCCTTTTTCGACTTCGTGGTGTTGTTCTTTTCTTGCGGCTTCGATGGGTTGTCTTCGGTCACCCCGCCTTGGCTTTGTCCTTTGGTCTTCAGATTCGCGGATCCAAAGTCTTGCTTCTTCTGTTTGAACTTTTGCTTGATTTTGACAGCGTATCGGTACGCTGTGCCGAGCGAGGAGATGTTCAGGAACTCCATCTCTTCCTAGATGTATCTATGTAGGCAGCCACGGTATTTGAGTACCAGATGTAGATAAGAATCTTTGATACCCAACTTTGTGCGAAGGGTATGAAAAATGTTTGTGAACTCCGGCACATCTTGGTCTCATCCTTGCCGCAGTGTGGTCCATTTGATGTATTTGTCCTCATAGCTTTTGACAGGGTAGTACTGCTCCTTGACGGCATCTTGGAATGAATCCCAGGTGGGTGCGGCTGAAAATAGTGAGCCGTACTTTCATTCTTCTGCTCGCAGTAGGTTTCCCACCAGTCCTTGATGTGGGGGGCTGCTTTGAGAAGAGTGAAAACAATCTTTTATTGACTCAAAAATTCATGAACAGAAAAATACCCATCTATCAGATTTAACCATTTATCTATGGCATCTACGTCTATCTGACCCTCGAATATGGAGATTTCAAAATTAACTTGTACCTTAAATGGTGTGGCATTTCCATAGTAGTTGTTGGAAGCCGATGCATTGCCCCTGGGTAGCCACTGAAGGATCTGCACAAAGCTATCCATCATCGCGTTCCTTTGTTGCTCAAGGGCTTCTTCGAGCAAGATTTTGATAGGATCTCCTGCCCCCTCATCTTTCTTTTCATCCACCATGGGAGGCCATCCGGTTTTGCGAGGTTGGTCTTGCAAAGGCTCGACCAGTTTAAGCCCTAACTCCTTATATCCCCACCTCGTTGGGGACATGCAAAGGAAAACAAAGAAAAAAAGCAGAATGCCTTGATACCACTGATCTATATTTAAATAGGAATGCAACAAATTACAGAGATAACAATAAACAAAGATATGCAGCGGAAATAATACTTCATTTCATTAATGTAAAATACTAAAATATGATTACAAACAGAAATGAAAAGAAACCAGCTAGGGCTATGGTAGCTTATCTCTGAGAAGAGATGTGGCGGCTACATGCCTCTGAATTGTGTTACAATGAGGCTCGAAGGCCTATTTATTGTTCAGAAACAATGAAAAATCCTTAACATCCCAAAACCTAACCCTAGAAGATGAAACGTCAAATTGTGGGCCCCGTTTGGGTAAATTGGTACATCAATTTCCCGGGGTCGTAACTTTGGCATACGATCTCCATTTGACACGTACAATAGCTCGTTAGAAAGATCTATCCAAGCACTACCACTTTTGGGGAAGGGAAACATCGGTCCATGGACCCATGTTTCCCTCAGATTTCCCAAAAAACGTTGTTTAGGGCCTCAAAATGGCTCCAGAAGTTCAAGACGCAAAAAACTGCTAAAAATAGTAAACTATGCTACAATTTAGGAAATTGAAAAAACTGAAAGAGACAGTTGTGGGGGTCCAAATGGGATAGGTGGGTGGCCGCCAACATCCACTTGGATCAAAAAATGGATGAAAAACAATGTCAACACTCTAATTAGTAATCCAATAACATTAAAATTAAAACACAAAAAATAGATGACAAAGTAATGTCAACACTCCAATTAGATTCAATCTCATGCACCCAACAAAATAGATGTATCTAAAAAAGAAACTACTACTTGAAAAGAGGAAGTACAAGAACCATAAATTAAGTATATTCTACCTCATATTAAAAATCTAACAAGGCCCATGTTCCAAGAAAATAGGAAAGATTGAAGTGAATAACATATAATGAAAAAAGAAACAAATTAACATATAACATCAAAAACAAGGAAGTATGTTACCAAGAAGCATCAAGGTTGTTCTATGAGATAAATCAATGTAGAACATGTCAACCCAATAACACTAAAATTCAAACACCAAAAATAGATGACAAAGAAATGTCAATACTCTAATTAGCTTCAATCTAATGCACCCAACAAAATAGAAATGAAAAAGATGTATCTCAAAAAGAAACTACTACTTGAAAAGAGAAAGTACAAGAACCTTCAATTAAGTGTATCCTCATCTTAGAAAGCTAATAAGACTCATGTTCTAAGTAAATAGGGAAGCTTGAAGTGAATCACACATAATGAAAAGGAAACATAAATGAACATATAACAACAAAAGCAAGGAAAGTATGTTACCAAGAAGCATGAAGGTTGTTCTACGAGATAAATCAATGTAGAACAAGTCAACCCAATAACATTAAAATTAAAACACAAAAAAAAAGATAATAAAGCAATGCCAACACTCTAATTAGCTTCAATCACATGCACCAAACAATAGGTGCAAGAAAGTATTAATCAAAATTTTGTAAAAAAATAATTTAAACAGAGTTTAAATACTTGATTTAGATATGCAAGCAATTTATCAGTTTCAATTTCATTAATTCATTTCTTAGTTTCAATTTCATTTTTCAATTTCAAATTTCATTTAGTGATATCAATTACGAGTTTGATTCTTGATACTAATAACCAAGTACCACTTTTGGCTAGGTTCTCTTTTCCTCTAACTCAACATGGCACTTTACAGTGATCTATGCAAGTCTTTACTAGCTTTACCTTCTACGGTTACCAATCCAAATTCGAGCGGTGCCTCAATGGAGGGGGGTTTAATGTTTTTCAAACTAAGCGGAAATTTATTACTAAGACTCTTAACACACATCAACACAATTACTGATAGTCTATCCATTATATATTTTGGAAAGTTTTTCAGCATATTTTTCTCTAGAATGAGATTTCTTGAAATCACTTCACAGTCCTAGCTTTTCAAGTGTCTGAATTCATTAAAAAAAAAAAAAACAACAACAACAACAACAATTATGGTACATATTATCTCACGCTAAATGTGGGCAATCACCATCCAATCAGTGGCATGTTATTGGTGTTGGGGACTTTGTTTTGATTTTCAAATATTTTGTAAGATTTTGAAGATGCAAAGAAGAGGAAATGGGTGGCAGAAGCAATGGTCAAGTTGCAAAAGCGACAGCTGGGGTAGAATAAAGGAACAAGCAGTTGCGGGAGGTTTGTAGCGAGGTGTCAGAAGAACGAAGGAGTAGCCGAGTGGAGAAGGCGAATGATAGGTAGCCAAGGAAAGGAACAACCATGTGGGAACTGATAGTGCAAGCGGCAGAAGGAATACAAAAGGAGAAAGTCGCAAGGAGAAAGGGGTTGGTTGAGGCTTGATGGATTGGTTGTAGTGTTCTATTCATGAACGAGCAGCGAGGAGGATGTGATCACCCAGAGCATCTGAATTGAGGACTGGAGCAGTAGTTGAGAAGCAGCCTAAGCCTGTTGCATGCAGTTAGGTCATGTAATCGAGTATTTCCTTTAGTTATTTGTGGCTGAGGCCAATGTATTTTGTACTGTTATCCTATTGAATTAAGGTGAATGAAGACTTAGACAGGTTTCTTGGTATGATTATGTCTTTTCTTATGTTATATGGGCCTATTAAAATTTTTAATGCAGTACACATATATGCACATGGTAGATTCATTGTGACAATTAATATAATGTTAGCTTGAGTATATGCATAAAGACGCTTACAGATTACTGTTTGATACATCCTTGACCCTATGTTCACCCTTCTTGCTTCTGGTCACGGTACACTTCGGGTGAGACTCCTTATCCATTGGGTATGGTGAAAATGTTGGCATTTTCCTAGACTACAACAGACCATTGTTGGCCCTCTACGCCTGAACCCAAGGTCTTCCCCTGATGTCACTTTTGTGCCAACAAATGGTTCCATTGTCAGGACCTGAGTTTACAAGAACCAGTTCGGAACATGGTATCAAGCATATTCAAGAAAGTGATTAGAGATTGGTGGAATAACAGAGTAGATCTATTTATAGCATAACAAGCTACTCAAAGGGGCCAACCAATTGTCAGAGTAGAGATACTTTGTATGCTGAGGGTCCTAGTGACTAGTACAAGATCTTCTAATGCAAGTTTCCAAAAGACTTGTATAATTGGCTAAGAAGGCTAAAAGTGCAGATTTGATCAGAGGGAATGGCATCGGCTCATCGCGACTAGACTCCTTCAAACCTTGTATCGCTTCAGCAATTAGACAACGATCTAACAAGGGTAGTTGACTTTTGGGTATAGACTATAGTGGGGGGGTACGTAGTCGAGTTTGTCATAGAGAATTATCAATCCTTTTCAAGAGTGGAAGCGGTGTTCGATTCAAGGTTAAGAGGAATGTTGGTGAGGGAAGTTCCATTGGGGATTAAGATGTTCATGGTGTAAGAAGGATTGCTACCCTCATCTACATCAATGATGGTAGCGTAAAATGCCAGTACTGGGGGAAGGACCTAAGGAAAGGACACTACCGGTTGGGGAATAGAGATTTTTCTAAAGGAATGCATGTAGAAGGGTTGTGGAAAGCCAGAGACATTAGGTTACAAAGGAGAGAGTTGTTAGCTGACAAGTGGTAGGCGAGAGTGGTTCAGACTCTGAAGAAGAGAAAAATGGGACCCCACCAAGTAGGAGCGGTGTTGGGGAGCTTAGAATAGGAAGGGAGAGTAAAAGAAGATGCAGGACAAGATAAAAATGGCAATCAGAAAGATAGAAGCCAGAATAATAAAGAGGATCCTTCCTTACAGGTTGTGGGAAGGATAGCAAAGGAATATATGTCGAGTAGTCGCGAAGAGGAAAGGGAAGAGGAAATGGGTAACATCATGAGAAGGTTATTTTCCAAAGGTGAAACATCCACAAGAGTTCAGTAGCAATATCCCCAAGGTACAGGTAGTATCCCTCCCAACCTTCCCCTAGTGCCTAACTATAATCTAGAAAAATTTGTTGCTAAATTAGCTAAAGCGATATGAGTACACAGTGTACATGAGACATATAAGGCCATTTTCAATACAGTAAACAACAAGAGAACTATTAGTATTAGTAATCTAGGACTACAAGGATCTCAGCAGCCCAGAACCAAAGGATTTGTATTGTTGGTGCCTACTCAAATAAACATGATGGGATCCTTCACCAGATACCCAGAGTTTACGGGTAGAGGAAATGAAGACGTATAACAAGATTGGTATCTCTGCAAATCTATATGGAGAGCATGACAAACACCAAATAATGCTAAATCATTTGAATTCTAGACCACGCTGAGGGAGAGAGATTTGTGTTGATTTATAAAATGGGCAGAACAGAACCAAAATCCCACAGTAGATGAGATCAAGAGGGGGTTCGTGCAAGAAGTCAAAGTACCTTAGACTGACCAACAGGGGTTATTGGAGCTATGGGAGATCAATAAAAAGGAAGGAAAAACTTCTTGGGAACTAATGCAAAGATTTAAGGATGCTATTGTTAAGTTGAGTTACATCTTAGATCCTAATCACTAGAGAGACTAGTCCATCAAGGCGGTCTTACCCCTTAAACGAACGTCGTTGATGCAACAGAGGATCGGGACTCTCGAGGATGCTTCAGAACAAGTGTCACATATAAAATCCAAGGGTGGAAACCCGCATGAATATTGCACGGGGGGGGGGCGCAGGATTGTAGGATCCGTCAATTATGGGCCTTCAAAATCATATTTCCACCTTAATGAAGAAATTGAAGGATCTACAACCAGTTCAGCCAGCTAGACCTAATGTATGGTGCACACACTGCATGGTGGAGGGACATGTAGAATTTCCAAAGTTTAGGGGAATCAACCATTCAAGGGGGATTGTAGGACCATTAGGAACCCCACCAATAGCAGGAGTTGTGGTGGTAGGGGTGCAAGTAGCTTTTCTCGGATGGAATAATCAAGAATACTGTGAATTTTGTAGGATGTATAGACATCTGTCACAGATATGCCCAATATTACAAAAGTACTCCAATGTCCCTAATAACAACTATTGTGAGTTTTGTGCATCCACAACGCATCACGCTGACCATTGCAGTGCATTGGATGCTTTAGCAGAACGGCTGGACAGGTCGACGTTCAAAATCAATGAGTCTAATAAAGGAGGACGAGGAGGAAATGGGAGAGGAGGAAGAATGAGAGGGAGAGGTCCCGTAAGGTGCTACAACTGTCACCAAGAGGGGCATGTCACCAGGGAATGTCCACTCCCTAGGAGGTCGTGGTGTTCATAATGTAGAATCAATATGCACGCCACGGAGGATTGCCGAATGCTCATTGCAAAGTGGGAGGAAAGGACTAGACAGAGAGGGGCTAACCTAGTTAACGTTGAACCTCATACAGATGACACTCTTCCCGTAGCTAATATAAATCTAGTTACAAAGAGGTGGAAAGAAGATGGGGGAATATCGGGGTATAGTGGACCCACCCTTGATTGTCAAGGCAGCATCCCTGAAGAAGTCATACAAGCCTATGCAAGAGAAATAGTATTATCAAGAGGCATCTAAATTATTTGAAGGGATGACCAAGATAAAGGAAAACTAGAAATAGAATAACCGCACGCTCAACAATGCTCACCCGATAGAAGAATGGTTTAAGTGATTTCTACATATCATTAAGGATGAGCACATGTTGAAAGAATTGCGCAAAAGTTTAAAAGAAGCATTGCCAGAAGAGGAAGAGGAAGCGGAACAACCATCGGCGAACTTACCAGAAAGGCATATAAGAAGAGCATGGCAGAATAAAATGAGAAGCGGAAAGGAAATCCAAATCAATGCTCAGGTTGCAGGATTCCAAATCAAGGACATGATGCTGGACCTGGGTTCGCATGTAACATCCTCCCTAGGAAAACATGGGAGGCAATGGGGAAGCTGCAACTGAAATATTGACCGATACAATTGAGGATGGCGAATCAATACTATATCCTACCTATTGGAAGGCTGGAAAACGTAGAGGTGGATGTGGCGAGAGTAACGACATATAATGAATTCGAATTAATTAACACAAAGGGTGATACAGGCCCATATCCAACACTTCTTTGGATTGACTGGGCCTATGAAAACTATGTTATCATCAACCTGAACAAAGAACTAATGATATTTGAAGAAGAAGGAATGACGATGATACACCCCTTGGACCCATATCAAGGACCTAGGTTCACGGAACCTATAGACGACAAGGATGAGCTGGGAATGCTAGACTAGCTATACACATTAACAACAAGTAAGAGAGAGGACTATATAAACCCTACAACAAGAGAATATTTTAGCTAGAGAAGTATTCATAGCTCAGAAGTTAGTTAGGAAGACACATGGGATGCATGGTAGCAAGGGGGATATGAACTCAATACCAGACACTGCGCGAAGATAGGAAAGATAAAATTGGATAGGGGCAGAGATAAGCAATTATCCCAAATTCCATGGTATTGAACCAGTTCGGCTAGCTAGACCCAATGTATGGTGCACACACTGCATGGTGGAGGGACATGTCACAATAGAATGTCCAAGGTTTAGGGGAATTAACTATTCAAGGGGGATTGCAGGAAAATTAGGAACCCCACCAATAGCAGGAGTTGCAGTGGTAGGGGTGCAAGTAGCTTTTCTTGGATGGAATAATCAAGAATACTATGAAATTTGTAGGGTGTATGAACATTTATCACGGATATGCCCAATATTACAAAAGTACTCCAATGTCCCTAATAACAACTATTGTGAGTTTTGTGCATCCACAACGCATCACGCTGACCATTGCAGTGCATTGGATGCTTTAGCAGAATGGCTGGACAGGTCGGTGTTCAAAATCAATGAGTCCAATAAAGGAGGACGAGGAGGAAATGGGAGAGGAGGAAGAATGAGAGGGAGAGGTCCTGTAAGGTGCTACAACTGTGACCAAGAGGGGAACGTCACCAGGGAATGTCTGCTCCCTAGGAAGTCGTGGTGTTCATAATGTAGAATCAATATGCATGCCACGGAGGATTTCCGAATGCTCATTGCAAAGTGGGAGGAAAGGACTAGACAAAGATGGGCTAACCTGGTTAACGTTGAACCTCATACAGATGAAACTCTTCCCATAACTAATATAAATCTAGTTACAAAGAGGTGGAAAGAAGATGGGGGAATATCAGGGTACAGTGGACCCACCCTTGATTGTCAAGGCAGCATCCCTGAAGAAGTCATACAAGCCTATGCAAGAAAAATAGTATTATCAGGAGGCATCTAAATTATTTGAAGGGATGATCAAGATAAAGGAAAACTAGAAATAGAATAACCGCATGCTGAACAATGCTCACCTGATAGAAGAATGGTTTAAGTGATTTCTACATATCATTAAGGATGAGCACATGTTGAAAGAATTGCACAAAATTTTAAAAGAAGCATTGCCAGAAGAGGAAGAGGAAGCGGAATGACCATCTGCGAACTTACCAGAAAGGCATACAAGAAGAGCATGGTAGAATAAAATGAGAAGCGGAAAGGAAATCCAAATCAATGCTCAGGTTGCAGGATTCCAAATCAAGGACGTGATGCTGGACCTGGGTTCAGATGTAACATCCTCCCTAGGAAAACATGGGAGGCAATGGGGAAGCTGCAACTGAAATATTGACCGATAAAATTGAGAATGGCGAATCAATACTATATCCTACCTATTGGAAGGCTGGAAAACATAGAGGTGGATGTGGTGAGAGTAACGACATATAATGAATTCGAATTAATTAACATAATGGGTGATACAGGCCCATTTCCAACACTTCTTGGGATTGACTGGGCCTATGAAAACTATGTTATCATCAACCTCAACAAAGAACTAATGATATTTGAAGAAGAAGGAATGACAGCGATACAACCCTTGGACCCATATCAAGGACCTAGGTTCACGGAACCTGTAGACAACAGGGATGAGCTGGGAATGCTAGACTAGCTATACACATTAACAACAAGTAAGAGAGAGGACTATATAAACCCTACAACAAGAGAATATTTTAGCTGGAGAAGTATTCATAGCTCAGAAGTTAGTTAGGAAGACATGTGGGATGCATGGCAGCAAGGGGGATATGAACTCAATACCAGACGCTGCGCGAAGATAGGAAAGATAAAATTGGATAGGAGCAGAGGTAAGCGATTATCCCAAATTCCATGGTATTGAACCAGTGGACATTTTCTTAAACAAAGTAGACAAAGAAGGGAAGATCACAAGGTCCCATTGCTAGATATTGCGTTACTCACCACACCAACAAGGTGATGGAGGACGTGCCACAACTTGTTGCGTGAATGCGGAACTATAAAACAAGCCATGAGAGAGAGGTTGAGTCAAGAAGAAAATTGCTGGCAAGATATAATGAGATATATGGGTAATTAGGATCCTAAGAAGCACTTACAAGCCTACATAGAGAGTTCGGAAAGAGAAAGGATTCCAAAAGAACTTTGGGTGCATGTATTTGTACATACCCTAGGTAACATCCCACAAGCTTGGTACATGCATGAGGAGCTCCATAAACAAACGACAAATTGGAATACCATAGCGACTCAGTTCATCAGCAACTTCTCATTCAGGGACAATGATCAAAGCATGACTAATACATTACATGACATTAAAAATATTATTTTCACCCCATGATAGTTATGTGAAAGTAAAATTGATGAGAAGTTCTTACAATATCTTTATGACACAGGTTCTCTAGAATATATGGCCTGCAACAAAGTAGATGCAAAATCAAATGAAGATGGGTTAGAAGGATTGAGACATCTGACCTTTAAGGAAACAGAAGGAGAAAGGGATATACAAGAAAGTGCTGCAGGAGAAGCCGCACACCCACTACCGATGAAATTGAGAAAGAAAAATATTGGAACAGAAGATAAACCCAAGATGGTGTCTGTGGGGGATTATTGGGATGAACAGACAACAAAAGAGATGTTTGACCTATTGCAGGAATACCAAGGCTTATTCCTAGCATAGGTAGCGGAGCTAAAAGGAATAAAAGGGAACATAGGGGAGATGAAGATTGTTCTGAAGCCAGATGCCCGTCCAGTGAAGCACAGGTCGTATAGGTTAAACCCCAGAGTGAAAGAAAAGGTTAAGAGGGAGATCGACAAAATGCTGGAAGTTGGGATTATATTTCCAATATATGAAGCGAATGGATCAGTCTGATATTCATACAGAACAAGACGTGAGAGAGATCAGATTCTATGTTGATTATCAGAGTCTGAACAATGCATGTGTGCATGATCCCTTTCCAACATTGTTTAGCGATGACATCCTGGCAATCTAGCGGGAAATTAGGCATATTCATTCACGGATGGATTCTCAAGCTACCATCAGGTCCTAATAGTAGAAGAGGACAAGAGAAAGACAATGTTCACCACTCAATGGGGGTCATATGCTTACCATGTAATGCCTTTCAGTTTGAAGAACGCACCTATTATCTTCTCAAAGATTGTTATAGTTGCATTCAGAGACTATATTCATAGGTTCCTAGAAGTTTATATGGATGAATGGACAGTATATAGTCTTCCGAAGAAACACACGAGCTTATTAAGGGTCATGTTTGAAAGATGTCGACAATTGAAAATTTCCTTGAACCTAAAGAAGTGCATTTTTGCGGTTCCATTTGGAACGTTTCTATGACACATTATTTGCAAAGACGGAGTGTGTGTAGACCCCGAAAAGGTTGCGGTGATCACTAACATGGAACCACCACACAATGTAAGGCAACTGCAGTCCACTCTGGGCCATACAAGGTATTACCAGTGGTTCCTTAGGAATTATGCATCAATTACAACCCCGATGGAGAGATTACTGAAGAGGACAAAGTATTCACTTGGACGAAGGAATGTCAAGCAGCATTGGATAAATTGAAAGAGAAACTGGTAAGCGCTCTGATCCTTGTGTACCTAGATTGGAACAAAACATTTCTTCTACATATTGATGTGTCAGGGATCATGCTAGGAGCATTCTTAGCACAACCAGGTAAAATAAATATAGATCAACTAGTGTATTATGCCAGCAAGAAATTTTCAACTACAAAAAGGAACTATATGACAACAGAGAGGGAGGCAATGGCCATGGTTTACTCTCTGCATAGATTCAGGCATTACTTGTTGGGAGCGCCATTTAAATTTTTCACTGATCATTTAGCTCTAAAGTATTTAGTGAACAACCCAGTGTTAGAATGCAGAATATGTCATTGGCTATTACTCTTCCAAGAATTCACTTTCGAAGTAGTCATCAAACCTGGAAGACTGCATGTGGGGCTGAATCACCTATCACGATTGGAGACTAGAGAGAATGAAGGGTCATTAGACGATCAACTACCTGATGTTGATTTATTCATAATAGAAGCAATTCCAGACTACCTAGAAGAAATTGTTGGGCTATTAACAACAAGGCACTACCTGGAGGGGTGTACACCAATGCAAAAGCGACATCTAATAGTAAGAGCAGCGGACTATAAAATAATCACAGGACATCTATATAAGATGGGCCCAAATCAAGTCCTGAGACATTCCATGCTTCGGCAAAAAAGAGAAGATTTCCTCTAGGAATGTCACGCTGGGGTCGCGAGAGGCCATGTAGGATGAAAAGGCACCACAAGGAAGATACTACATGCATGATTATGGTGGCCAACCTTCCACAAGGATTCTAAGGAATATGCTAAGAATTGTGATGTCTATTAGAGGGTTGGGGAGCCTTCTCAATGGGATGAACTCCCCTTAAAAATAGTTCATACAGTGTAGATATTCGAGAAGTGGGTAATAGAATTCATCGAACCCATAACATCACCAGTGCGACATTCAAATGCAAGATAGATAATAACAACCATGTAATATCTCACTAGATGGGCAGAAGCAACACCAGTCAAAGACTGTATGACTGACACTACCACAAGGTTCATTTTTGAAAATACAATTTCAAGATTTGGATGCCCAAAAAGCCTGACAAGTGATCAAGGATCATATTTTATTAATGAAATTGTTGAGTCTATTCTCAAGAACTTTATGATTCAGCATCATAAAATTAGTCCATACCATCCACAGGCCAATGGGACTGTTGAGGCATTCAATAAAGTACTGGAGAAAGGTCTCACGAAAATTGTATCAGCTAACAGGGACGACTAGGAACCAACAATTCTATGGGCATACAGAACAATAGTGAAAAGAATTCATAAACAAACACCATTTCAGTTGGTATATGGGAAAGAAGCAGTAGTCCCAGTAGAGTTCATAGTACCCAACATGTTTATTCCTCAAGCAATAAAGATGATAGTTGAAGACAGAATCAGCTGATGGAACTTGATGAATCGAGATTCTCGGTTGAATTTCACCAGTCAATAGAGAAAAGAAGGCAAAAAACTGGACATGACAGGCATATCATAAAGAAGGCATTCAAAGTTGGATATCACACATTAGTATACGACATCAAGTTCCAAAAATTCCATGGTAAATTGTAGATGCACTGGCTAGGCCTGTTTATAGTTGTGAAAATTAAAGATTCCATTGTAGTAAGGTTGGCGCAACTAGATGGAGAAATGCTACAAGGTTGGGTAAATGGCACATGCCTGAAGCCCTTCCACATGCCAACGAACACACTATCAAGTTAAGGTGGTCTCGAAAACGAGTCCGCGAGTAGGTAGTAGTCAATAAAAGTTAGCCAAGTCATTTCAATATTCATTTGAATTTTATGTCTTTTATCATATTTTGGCAAGAATAGCAAAAAGCGTCAATAAGGTTGCAGTAAAAAATTCATGATACCGCAACCAATTTTTGGTCGGGGGGAATAGGTAGACTTAATAGTCACTCGTAGGCACATGCATTTCCAATTTTTAAGTTACACGTAGGAAGGAACCTTTTTCAGTCTTAATAGTCACGTGCTTTGTCTGTCCTTTCTATCGTACGAGTAGTCATTTCCATAATAAGTAACTAATAATGCAATTGTCAAGTGGAAGCCGTAAAATATTTTCCCATTAAGAACAAATTTAGCTAATAAATACCCTCCATTATGGCAAATTTAATAAGCCATGCAACCCACTCTGTCCTTTCCCATTCCACGTCAGAATTGTCATGTCCAGGTTAGCGAATGGCGGAAAAGCACGGTTAGGATACATGGGGAAAGTTTCCATAGTAATTAGTTGCCAAATTCTAGTCAGGAAACGTCATGTCAAGCTAGGCTATTTAATTTGCATGATAATGCAGGAAGCTATAGAATTTCAAGTGATGGTAATAGAGAAACTCCAACTCCGCTCTGAAGAACAGCAACATCAGAAGCGCAGAAGTTCGAAGCCTCAAGTGACGATTGTCTATCAGAGACGTAGAGAAATGACAAAGGGAATTCTCTCAATTCCAGAGGATAAACTATATGAGTGAATTGCACTGCTGGAAAATCGATATGGAAAATATGACAAATCTACCTTAGTTGACAATTACCTTACTAATTATTTCCAGTGTCCAATGCTGAAAAGGGAGGTCTATACAGAAGAAATTCAGAAGGAAGATGGCACCAGAACAGCCAGAGTCAAAGAATATTTCAGAGGATTACAGAGGTCGACGCTGATCAATTTGAGAATTTTACTGTTCTTCGACACTCAACTAGCTGCAATGCAGTGTACCAAATTACTAGCCAGCAGAATGCATGGGGGATCCCTATGGCTTGACAAGGAGTACCCAATACACATAGATGATATTCATCATCTCAAAGGGCTATCAGCAGGAGAAAATGCGGTGAACACAGCGTTCCAAGCAAGTAGGAAAAAAGAAAAGAAGCAAGGAGAAGATGATTATTATGAAAAATATGGAACGAATCACAGTGGAAATAAATTAATGAGGTAGCTTTCACTGAATGGTATGAGTTGATGCTGATTACAATCAGGTCGACGGAAAGAATACCAAAATCACTTCTGGATGACTTCTCCAAAGAAATCTAGTTTGGATCCTTGCATGAGCACACTTACCTTTGACCCTGGTGTGTCCATCCTGGCACTTTCAAGATGAGGCCACAAAAATTTGTTTTGACTAAAGCAACACTCCATAGCGAGATTGGATCATGGTCAGGGGTTGTCTGCGAAATTACAGAGGGAAAGTACAGATATCTGTTTGGTGGATTAAATCCATAGTTGCAAGCAAGAGAAAGTAGCAGAAAGAGGCCAGTTGAAGATGATATACACCCAATGGTGTTCCAAATGGAATAGCAAATGTTTGTCATAAGGCACATGATTGCAAGCTTTGATGAGCGCTCAGGTGAGGCTAACCAACCCATGCAATTTCAAGGTTCTACTATGTTTTCCCCAATAATTACAACTCCACTGGCTATTGCAATTCCTACTGGGGGCACTAGAACCCCATCCCAGCCAAGCGTCCCGAAACCCAAAAAGAAAAGAGTAGTTAGGAACCCAGAAGTTAAGAAGCCGAGAACTACCCTAGCAATTCACATTGTTGACCTTACTGATGAGATCAGACAATCAGTCTCTACATCCCCGATTATTGAAGAAATTCCCCAAATATCTCTATTATTCCACCTCAGTCATGGGAATCTTCTCCCCACATAACCTCCACCTCTACAACCATATCGGAAACCATCCCCTCCGGCACCCGACTAGCGACTTCAAATATCGAGGTCAATTCAACAGAGTAGTTTAGAGGGGGTCAATAGCCCGACGGAATATAGACAAAGCGTTTCGGTTAACCTATCCACTATTGAGACCTATATACTAAGGATTTTGGTTCAACGGTCGAGTAGTTTACAAAAGAGAGAGGTCTGTCAAGGCATGTTCAGGCATGTGCAGGTATCTTCACGTTCATTCTATTACTTCTATTAGGTAGGGGCTCTTGCTCCAATCCTATCGTAGCACTTAGCAATCCAATAGGTAGATCCTTGCAGGCAGCACTCCTTAAACAAAGGTTGTGTGAAGGGAGTCAATAAAGGAGCCAATAGTAAACTAAAATCTAACTAAATAACAATTAACTAAGCCTAATCGGGTAATTATTCCTCCTAACGAAGCTCTCCGGCGTAGCTACAGTCGAAGTCGGAGCATGGCATGAACAAAGAGAGGTATAATGGAAGGTAATAGGTATCTAAGCTAATATATAGAGGACTGCCTAAGAAGACCGTATGTTATAGGGTTATCACTGGGGTGCATGAAGTAAAGGGTAAACTGGGTCTAATGAAAGGCATATGGTAAGCATGTCGATTCTACAATGTTCCACTATGGGAGCATGATGATTCTGCTAAGGTCTTATAGGGGTGTTGATTAATAGGTAATTTGAAACTTGTCACTGGGGAAGACCTCATGGTATAGGGCCTCCTGGGGAAGACTTCATGATATAGGGCTGAACTAGAAGGTATTTCTGGGGTAATAAAGCAAGGAAAGGGTCTGATCCCACCTCTGGTAGTGGCACCCAACAGACCTCTCTAGTCTCTTTACTTTTTGGGTCAGACCCACTCCGATAGAAAAGACCAACCACAACCCTATCACAAGAAATTGGGGGTGAATCGTACCATCCATTATTCCCTATAATTTTTTTGGTGATACCTAACCCTAATATTGTTCCTCCCACTCCCCAGTTCATTCCACAATCATAGCCAGTTCATTCTCCCACCTCCCATTCTGAGAAATTCATTTCCAACGTCCTACCAATTCAGCAAAATTTTATAAAACCAAGCACAATGCAAGCCCACACCCTGCAACACTGGTCCTCGACACATTTTTTTTCATTTATTCAACAAGTGGCACAAAGAGCCAAAAGAATACACGATGATCTAGCCAGGGAGCATGAGTAGCAAAAGCAGTAGCTACAGGAAGTAACAAAGGAGAGATATCAACTGTGACAAGGGCGCAGGTTGATCAGGTAATAGAGAAGTTTCGGTCACTATGGAAGATGATCATAGATGCCAATATAGAAGCACCAAAGGAAATTACAGCCTGCATGTTGGCGAGTTGGTGTGACCACATTCAAGCAGCATGTTCAAATCTACTCGCAACCAATGCGGATATGAAGAAGAAGCTGGAAATAGGAAGATCGGCACTGCCAGAACTGGTCGAAATATATGCAATAACAATAAATGGAAATATCAGTGAGGTAGCAACCAAGAAGCAAGCACTCATTGATGCACTAGCAGATGGGTATGCCTTGATGGATAGAGTTCCCAAATGGCTGGGAAGCCTTGTGTTGAAGAATCATTTAGTGTACCCTATGAGAGAGAAGTTATATATATCGTTTTCCAGTAGTAGAGACTGCATGGATTCCAGCCAACTCTAGAAGATTGATGATCAGATCACCGCCATTCAAGCACAGGTTGATCAGATTGAAGAAGAATTGGCGAAAACTAGAAAGCTGATAAGAGACCTCTGTCCACCAGTCCGTCTACAAGTTTTGGCTGTGAAAGAAGTCTGCAACAATAGTGAAGAACAATGGGAACATCTACAGAGTAAAAATCCAGCCAAATTAACGTCCAATGCAACCAAAGGCCTCACTCAATAGGCTAACACGATCATTGTCGAATGGGAGGCTACCCTCCAAAAATATAATGAATTCAAGCAACAAACGACCAATGATGTTCTAGAGTTGGGGCCTTCATTTGGAGAAGAAGGGCAGCAAGTGGAAGAAGGAACAATGGGAGTAGAAACCACCCTGCAAATGACAGCCAAGACAACTGGAGCATTAGCTCGTCAGTCGATAGAGCCAGAGCAGCCACCAATATGAGTACCTACTGTGACACCAACAAGACCTTTAGAGCTTGAAATGAATTAACTCAAGGACGAGTCAAAGAATTGTGTTCAAGGCCTGTTGGGGCCTTCGTTTTGATTTTAAAATATTTTGTAATATTTTGAAGATACAAAGAAGAGGAAACGAGTGGCAGTAGCAATGGTCAGGCTGCGGAAAAGACAACGCGGGTGGAAGATAGAAACAGGTAGTTGTAGGATGGTTGCCACAAGGTTTCAGTAGAAATCAAGGGCAACCAAGGAAAGGAACAACAAAGTGGGAACTGGCAGTGCAAGTAGCAGAAGGAATACAAAAGGATAAAGACGCAAGGAGAAAGGGGTTGGTTGAGGCTTGATGGGTTGGTTGTATTTTTCTAGTCATGGACGAGTAGCGAGGAGGATGCGATCACCTAGAGCATTTGAATTTAGGACTAGAGCAGTAGTTGAGAAGCGGCCTAAACCTATTGGATGCAGCCAGGTCATGTAATCGAGTATTTCCTATTGTTATTTGTGGCTGAGGCTAATGTATTATGTACTAGTACCCTATTGAATTAAGATGAATAAAGACTTGGACTAGTTTCTTGGTATGATGTATGTATTTGCTTATTTTATATGGGCCTATTAAAATTTTTAATGCATTACACGTCTATGCACATGGTAGATTCATTGTGATGATTAATATGATGTTAGCCTAAGTATATGCATAAAGACGCTTACATATTACTATTTGATACATCTCTAACCCTATGTTGAACCTTTCTTGCTTCTGGTTGTGGCACACCTCAGGTGAGACTCCTTATCCATTGGGTAAGGTGAAAATGTCCACGTTTTCCTAGACTATAGTGGACCATTGTTGGCCTTCTGCGCCTGAACCCAGGTTCTTCCCCTGATGTCACTTTCGTTCCAACAGTTGGTCATGGAAATACATGTATTACCTACCATTGTTGAACAATATAATGGGTCTACATAGGAACATTCTATGGATTATAATAATTTTCTGGTTATTTTGAATCTTTGACAACAATTTTGCATTATTAACAACGTTTAATTATTCTACCTTTCAGAGTTTTTGATTGGAATTGGATTAAATAAATTTTGGTTAGTTTGTATTTTTTATTATTTAAAATGTGTTTTTAATATTAAAATAGAATAAAATTCAAGGCATTCGGATTGTGTAGAACTCACAAATAAAATTATTATTCCAACAAATTCTCGTGGTCAAACAGTTGGACTACTGCATGAGAATTGCTTTTGATATTGTTAATTGACTTTTCACCTATACTTTCAATAATATATTTGTGTTTTACTCCGAGTAGTTATTTTTCTTTTAGTTTGGAAGAATATAATTGATCCAGAAGACATTAAGGGTTTCATCTTGAAGCAATGATGTCCTCGCCTTTTTAGATGTAGACTTTTTCAAACTAGTACCACAACTGGTAAATAATTTGTACGTTTTGCTAAATATAAAATATTTATTGTAAGCTAACATGGAAAAAGTCAAGAAAACACTAACGAAGACTGATCTCTCCACAAACGAAAATTGCATTCATAGAACTTGATTGTATGGTGGATTGGTTAAAATTTGAATTCACATAATTAAATTGTATGGTGAATTAGTTGACGATGAATCAACGATAGTCACAGAGATCCATAATAAGGATACTGCTGACAAGCTCAATATCAACAAGGAATTGCATTAAATTTAAATGCTAATAACAAAGGTACTAACATTCACTAATGTTCCCAGTTCGAAAAGTCTATAATAATTCACAGCCATCCTCCAAAGGCTATTGAAAAAAAGGGTTGATACTACAACATCTTATAGGTCAGGATAATAAAGACAAGCATAAGGATAGACTATTATTAGCCTTAGGAATCTCCATGCACGAGAAATATTTTGGTAATATCCATTCAGTAAAATAGTTAATATAAACATAACCAGAAATAATGAAAATCATGGTAGAGACGCCATTTGGGCTAGAGACACCGGGCCAAGAACAATAAAAAAACTCATGAGAACTCCCCAAGGAGGTTTAATATTTTTAAAAAAATAGAGAACAATCTAAATTGGTTTGAGGTTAAATAGAGAATAGTTTAAACTAGTCCAAGAGACTTACCTGGTCCAGACGAGGAGGTTGGACGAGGAGCAGGTTGGGCGAGGAGGTTGGACGAGGAGGAGGTTGGATGAGGAGACTGGGAAAGCTACCAGTGACGAGTGCAAAAAACCAATTCCACTGGCGCCAAGTTGTAAAAAACAAAAATGTCATTAAAATTTCCAATAACACCTGTAAATAAGAAATTTAAATTACAAAAAACTTGAATAAACTTACCTCACAACGCTCAACAGGGCTTCGTCTCAAACCAAGCTCACAATGCTCAGTGGGGCTTCAACTCAAATCAACAAACCTCACATCACTGGACAACACAACTAAAAATCAACAGACCTCACGGCGTATGACAAATCAACAGTGCCGAAAACTCCACGGTAGGGTCTGGCCCATCGTATATATAAAACTTTTTTCGGTTGAATAAATAATTCGACTGAACTAATAGTTTGATCGAATCAGTTAGTCAATCAAATTATTGGTTTGGTCGAACTAATGTTCTAACAATTTTTTTAACTCTGGCAAAATTCCATTTAATGGTCGGTGTTAGTCTAAATGGAAAAAAGTTCAGCCAAATGTTAGTAAAATAGTTCGGCCGAAAAATTACGAATGTGAAAATTTCGGAGGCATTTCTCACAAAAGTGTAACCCAGCTTCACATTTTCACCCTATCACCTAGACACTTTATAATGAAAATTTTCATTAAGCTTAAGAACAATCAAATTGGGTGAGTGAGATTAATTTCCTAAACCAATTTCCTTCATCATAGTGGCTTCATAGCCTAGTTTATAGGTGATATCCATAACGGATTTCCTACGGTTGGGAATTGGTCACCAACGACTAGTGTCCTTGGACTAGTCTATTCAAATGTAAGTATTTAATCAATTATGAATTTGTGATAACATATAAAATTTTCTAGTGTACCATTCTCAATATGTGGTCAATCGCACTAAATGTTTTTAACTATTTGTGAACCATCCCATTTGATATAGGCACCCTTTTCTCACTACAATGTGTTAACATTAGCTAATCTTACATGAGACAATCAATCACTTTCATTAAAAACTTTCCTAATGTTTAAAATAACACAACTATGTATAACATCACCATTGAATTGAAGTTTATCATAGTACACATCCTTCAACTACTTTTAAACCATTAAAAAGAACTTGATTTTTTACAAAAATAATTTTATTTTTTTTAAGGATATAAATAATGAACTAAATCTCCCATCAAATAAGAATAGTATTAAGGACCTCTATCATAATATTATGGAAGTTGTCTCTACTTCCATTGAGAATTTTTGTAATTATTTGTCACATATAAAGGAAGATAGAATGACTAACTCTTGGTATGATAAACAGTGTAAGATTGCTAGAAAATCCCTTGGGGATGCCCCTAATGAATCCTTGAAAATTAATAATTGATATAGACATAAAGTCCTAATCATAAAAGATAAACGACACTGTATAAAAAGAAAGTAAAAGAATCTTGCATCACACATTTAAGCTAGATCCTAAGAAATTTTGGAAGTAAATTTTAACAAGTAAAACAAAATAAAACAATACGATTTGCTTGAGGGACGAAGATTCCTAAGTTGAAAATATTTGTGAATCCCCTAATGTTGTGGATAATATTCAAACCATTTCTATAGAGGAAGAATTTTTAGACAACATAGAGTTTGTGGTTAAGTGGCATCTAAGGACAATGAAGGGTACCAAGTAGAAATATTGAAAATTAGATTGGTTATCCTCATCCCTCACATATAAAATATCTTCAATATAGTATTCAGAGATATTCCCTAAATCCTTGAATCAAAGCTTCATCATAAGGATTATTGTAAAGGATTATCACAATAACAAAACCAATTTCTTGTGTTGCTCCATTAACTTGAGAACTTTTTTGACATGTTTCCAAAGGCTAACTTGTTGAATAGGTTAAAAGAGCTAAAATTTTGTTTAGAGGTGAAAACTACATAAGTTGGACTATATAGAGAATGAAATGAAATGGAAGAATATGAATGGAAAAACATACTCATAAATTTGGTAGATAACGTAGTAATATAATGAGAACCAAAATTCTATTAATAAATCAAATAGTAAAACATTTTGAAAATACAAACTAGCTAGAATGGTGATGGTTTATCTCTAAAGAGAGGGGTATTAGCTATGCACATTTACAATTTGCTCTTACAAGAGGCACAAAATGACCTTTTGACATAAAGCACTAAACTAAGGAAAAATTTTAGATATCTATAATCCTTACCCTAAGAGATAAAGTGGAAAAAAGGAATGTGGGCCCTAAGGAGTTTGGTTGATACATCAACTTGTAAGTGATGCAGCTTATGCATACAAACTCTATTCGAGGTGCATAATAGCATATTAGAAATATATCAATGCGTAAAAATTTTCTTTCAAGAATTGAGCATGTCCTTGAAACCATGATCTATTGAAAGGCTAAATAATATTGTTTAGGGACTCAAAATTGTGTTGAAAGTTTTGGACCTGAACAACTAGATAAAAATTTCCAAGATGGACAATTGTCCATTATTAATCATAGAAATAAGTGTGTGACCACTGATATCTACTTGGATCAATCATGCTACATTAGGAATCAATTTTTTGTATTGTTTTCAATGACTCCATCATATGGAGAAACTTCTATTGAATATAATTCTTAGTAAGCCACTTTACCTAGTGAATAATGTTTCTTACTTTGTAATCCAACAAAGACATAACCATTAGCATGCTTCATGGAGGAAAAATATGACATGTAATCAATGGAGACTAAATCCAAGGGCTTATTTTGGGTAGGTATAAGAGTGTATATCCCCTACTTATTAATTGCAAGCTTAGATATGGCATAGGAAATGCATGATTAGATATATCTGATGGCATTCTATCATATTTGTTTCTACTAAAAATACTTCTATGGTACTACTACTATCTTCTCCACACCAAAGTACCATTCCAACCAAGTTGATGTAGGAGCATAAACAACAAGTCCATGATTTTTTCCTAGACCTAGAGGGGTCTTGAAATTCCCCCATGGGAGTGAAAATCCCTCAGTTTAAATTTTATATAAATTAGGAAATTTTCACGTTGAGGCAAGTTTCATGGTTCTAGAAAGAATCTAGGTTGTTAGTGAGTTTTGGTTAGTTGGAATTCTTCGCCATATTGCACATTGTAAAATAGCCAAACAAACAGGCTGAGATATCTTGTTTTGTTTCTAGATGTTACAGGTCTATTTGGGCACATCACTCCTGATATTCAGATCACTACAATTAGGGCTCATCAAACCCTACTTCAGTTGTTACATGCCCTAGACATGTCATCAAGTTGAATGCTTCCATCCATGAAATTTTCCTAGCTTGAAACCTTATTGAAATGCCTCCTTGGGACACCAGCTTAGCCTTAGTCAGGGGTAACTGCATTGCAGAATAGGTAGGCCCATTCAGGCCTGCACTGCAATGCACTTAGGCCCTCTTTGACCTGCATTGGGCAAGAATGAGCGAAATTGACATTAGATTCTAGGAATATTCTTTGATTCTAGAGCATTCTAGAAGCATTCCCAGCTCTTATCTCATCCTATGAGGTCGAATTTGGATAGGCTATGGATCAATTATCCCTATATCCTCTCATCCCTTTCTCCATTGAAACTAACTCCAATTTTGGAAAGCCATTCAATGCCCAATTTATGACATAACCACCTGCATTTCCCTATAAATTGACCACTCATCATAGTGATCAAGGGGATGGCATTTGAATATTGTAGAGAAATATTGTTGGTTTGAGATTTGGGTTCATGTTAAGTAATGTTATGCTACTGGATTGATGTGCTTTTGGTGTGACGAGGGTTTAGACTGAAGTTGGATGAGCAGGGAAAATTTTAAGAACCCCCCTAAATTTACATGTATAATAAATGGGCGAATCTCCATGGTATATAGGAAAAATGGAAGGCGATTTTATCAATAATATGATATGTATATATAATTTTTTGGCGAATCTTTCACCAGGCATGGCGAATATTTTACTCAATTATAGAATCTTGTGTTTATTGAATACACAAATGAAATCATTGCATTTCTTTAAAATATCTTTTGAAATCAAAATTACCGAAATTACATATCGATAGGGGTGTAAGATAAAATTCACATGTGCCATTCACAGAAAGCATGAGAAAAAACCTAATACTATATATAAAACCAAGAAAAATTCAAGTTCATCACTTCTAGGGACCTCATAACCACCCTGCCAATACACAAGTATTTTCCTGTTTGCAATTAGAAAAATTACCCAAATTACAATCTGTTTACTCCACTTCTAGGGACCTCGTAACCACCCTGCCAATACACAAGTATGTTCCCGTTTGCAATTAGAAAATTACCCAAATTACAATCTGTTTACTCCAGCATATGTTGGAAAGTTATAGAAGGATGACTAGTGAAATCAATCCATTCCTTTTAGCCCTGGATTTGTTTCAGTTTAAAACATAAGTATACAATATACTTGTCCAATGTCTATGCTTTAACCATTCACCTTAAGATGTTTTTACAATATAATTTCCTAAGTCTATTTAATATCTTCATTATCATAAAAGTCAACCTATATCCATCTTAACTCCACATCTACCACTCTCAGGGGGATGAAATCTATTTATCCCTCTGAGCACTTGGTAGCCCCAGAATTAAGATGGATCTAAGATAGAATTTCCCCTTTAAATAGTCTATGCTCACATGAATACCATGGGTGAATACCATGGGTTATCAT
>APFE030519462.1:0-10275 GCA_000404065.3 Pinus taeda
ACCTGCGTACCTGCACGCTCTGTCTATAAAGGGGTGGGTGCGTACCCCTGTAAAAGTCAAAAAGGCGCAAGTTTATCCGAAAAAACCCACTTTTGGGTTAATTGTAGATGTTTCTAGAAGGATTTTGACGTGGATTGTTCGCTCCAAGGTGGTTCATGCATCCAAAAGAGAAGGAGCTAATCCCTTGATAGGAGGAGCTATCCCTTTGAAGGAGGCTTTATCCCTTTGAAGGAGGACCTAGTAACTTCCCTCCATTGCACTATAAATTAAGGCATTGGGTCAGTTGCTGGAGGGGTTAGAAGCTGAACATTTTTTAGGGTAAATGCTGATGGAATTGGGACTTCCTAGTTAAACTTGAGAGGAGAGATCACATACCTTTTGGTTTCATTGGGAAGTAAGTGAAACTTGTCAAAGTAGAGGAGAATTCTTGTCGGAACCTAGGAGGAGCTTGTACAACATCAAGGCACAGGTTGTAAAGTTATTCTTCATTTGAATTAATACAATCAGATTCATTTTTCTCAACAAATTGTCTTATGTGGTTTGTTTCATAATATCCTTGATCATTATGATGAATATGCTTTATGATATTGGCTTTTCAGGTGCTATTTAATTTGGTTTGCTTGTTTGTGTTTGCATAATTACACTTCAAGGAAGCTCATTTGGAGCGAGGGAGCGAGGCTTCCACAAACTTGCATTGGACCCAAGGTAGGCCTAAAACACTTGTTTGCCCTTGTTTTTGATTGCATATTTAGAGAAAGATAGTTTTGGATTGGCTTGCTTGTCGCTAGATATCTTTAAATACTAGGAAGGTCGATCTTGTCCGCAACCTCGACTCATTCCGTGTGACACCCACTACTTACAGTTTTTTAGAGATGCCTTAGTAACTTCGTTCTGAACCATGGTCTCTGTTTTCCCATATTTTCACTGAATTTTTGTAGTTTGCGAACCCGCCCATGGACGGAGCGACGACATCTAGACCACTTCTGCTTCGTGTCTTATCTTTTCTGATACATCCCCTACTGTTGAGTCTGCAGGTTGTGGAACGCCTGCATCTATCAACACCATGCTCCTAAGATAGGTCGGCTGCCCTCTTAGCCATATTACCACCTGCGAGATTACTCCTTGTGCAGAGATAATAAACATTGCCATGTCAAGACTCAGCATACAGTTTGTGGAAGTGTAAGTCGCATGGTAATTGTTCCTCAGTGATTTATAAGCGAGTCAAATTTCAAATTCTTGGATTGCCTCTTGTTCCAGCATCCCTGTGTAAATTCTGGAGTAGCTCATGTGATATATGGCTAGTACTCCTTCCCTTAATTTCCCGCTGTCGGCTCCCTTTTGCCATAATGCAGACATCATGTCATGAATAGTGACCTAAATGGTCACCTCTACTCAGAGAAACGCAATAATGTACTTCTGACCGTGCAGCTACGATCTTGATGATGGGCCCAATCAACGCATATCTTGGCACTCATGCCTCTTTTCCCCAGACTGACTTATCGTCCCACACTTTATTTCAACTGGCTGGAGCAGTGAGATTGTCCCTCGAATGTTTAGTCAGGCAGTCGGCCCATCCGTATAGAGCTTCAGGTGACTGCCATTTACTCGGCCCAGAAAGCGGTCCCCATTGAGTTTGGCAAGCTGAACCGCACCCCCATTGGTAACTTCTTTGACGACATAAGGTCCCAACCAATGCATTCAGAGTTTGCTAGGGAACTTCTCGAATTTACTGTCATATAGCAATACTAGATCATTCTCCTTAAAGGTGCACACCTTGATATGGCAATCATGCCATGCTTTTTCCTGCTATATCTGTACTTGCTGATGGAATCCAGCCAAAAATCATTCCTCCTCCATTTCGTCAAGCTATGTGAGCCTTTCCTTCAAAGCCTCGTAGTCTGCCATACTTGTGATTGCCACGATTCGTAGACTAGGCACAATATATTCCATAGGCATGATGGCCTCCTTGCCATAGACTAACCGAAAATGTGTCTGACCTGTCAATTTCTTGCACGTGGTTCAATATGCCCATAGCATAGTAGGGATGTGCAAGTCCCAGTCATTTGCTCATGCATTACAGACCTTGGTCAATGCAGTCTCCAAGATTTTGTTGAATGCCTCCACGGTACTATTTTCTTGCGGGTGGTATGGTGTACTCTATTGATGATATATTTATAATTCCTCAGTGAGTGTGCTAATGGTTTCATTCAGAAAATGCTTTCCCTGATCTCTCATGAGAATTTTTGGACAACCAAACCTTGTCAGTACATTCTCAAACAAAAACTTCATAGCTGTTATAGCCGTGCAATCCTTAACCGGTTCTGCCTCGACCCATTGGGTTAAAAATATGTTGCAGTGATGATAGAGTGTGCGCCCATTTTTCCTCGCAGCTCAAAAGGTCCTACGAAGTTGATTTCCCACTTCTCGAAGAGTTTTATTGTCATTTGTGGTTGGAGCAGCATTTCATCTCTCCGTGACAGTTTCCTCGTCCATTGATAGACATCGCAGGCTCGGTAGTGAGCTTTCGAATCCTGATGCAGAGTGGGCCACCATAATCCTGTGTGAAGTATCCTTTGGGTTGTGGCGCGACCTGCATAGTGTCTGCCAGTAACCCCCTCATGGGCTTCGGCCAGGATTTGTCCTCGCCCGAACTCCGGGACATATCGACGTAGGATCTCATCGTTGCCCATTTTGTAGAGGTGTCTTGCAATCATGGTGAATTCTGTTGCGTGTATCACCAATTCCTTCTTTTGCTGAACAGAGTATCCTTGCGGTGTGGTCCCTGTAGTTAAGAAATGGATTATATCTTGAAAATGACCATCCGCTATGTGCATCACATATAGCTGAGCATCCAGAAGTCCATCTTCTAGATTTGTGGGTTCTTCTCCAATCTCAATTTGGGACAGGTGATCTAGGCCTGTATTTAGACGTCCTAGCTTGAAGAATACCTCAAAGTCATACTCTTGGAATAACAGCAACCATCGATAGATACGCCCCCCCAACACAGGATTATGCATGAGGTATTTTAAAGCCGAGTGATCGATATACATCTTAAAGTGACATCCCAGCAAATAATGGCAATATTTTTGAACTGCGTATACCATCGCTAATCCCTCACGCTCAGTAGTGGAATAATTCTTCTCAGCTTTTGACAACCGGAAACTTGCAAATGAAATCGGGTGGTCAATTCCCTCCACTCTTGGTTGTGTAAGTACTGCCCCTAAGGTGATAAATGATGCGTCGACATGCACATGAAATTTGACGTCCCATTCTGGAAAGACCAATATAGGGGTCAATGCCATATTTTCCTTAAGTGTCTCCAGACTTTTGTTACATTTCTTGTTCCAAAAGTAAGTAGCATCCTTCTTCAACAACTGTTCCGTCGGAGCCGTGATCTAAGTGTAGATTTTGATAAACTTTCAATAGTAGCCTGTGTGGCCTAGTGTGGCATGTAATTGCTTAACACTGTGCAGCGCTTGCAGATTGAGTATGACGATGATATTCACCGGATCCACCATTAGGCCTTGCTTAAGACCATGTGGCCTAGTAGGTTTCCGAATGGAACCAGGAAAGTACACTTCTTCAAGTTGAGCACAATCTGATGATGGCGGAAAGTATCCAACATCAACTGTAAGCTCGCTATGTGCTTCTTAACTTGTCCAAACACGATCCAGTCATCCAGGTAGACTTCCAAGAACTTGTGGATAAATTCTTTGAATGTCGCGACTATTATTCATGAAAAAATGTCCAGCGTGTTCTTCAGTCTGCAAGGCATTACTGTGTACTGAAAAAAACCCCATTCAGTAGCAAATGTTGTCTTACTCATATCCTCTGGTGCAATCTTGATCTAGTGGTATCTTGAGAACCCATCTGTGAAAGAGTAGGCTTCCTGCCCCCCACATTTTCCAGTACCTCATCTATAAACGGTGTTGGAAACAGGTCATTGATGTAGGCATCATTGAGCTTCTTGAGATCGACATAGATGTGAATCTCACCCTTCTGTTTCTTCTCCTGCACAACCATCACACTTACCTAGTCAGACTCCTTGACTAGTTCAATGATTCCTGTTATCAGCATGTTTTCCAATTCTTCATGTACCTTTGCTTTATATTTTGGATTCAATCGGTAGGGTCGCTACTTCACCAGTTTCATGTCTGGATTCAATGTGATCTTCATCACTCCTAGTTCTCCTAGGATTCCTTTTAGCTCCATGATCTTTGTTGGGAACAAGTCTCGATATTCCCAAAGCAACTCAATGACCTTCTCTACTGTGGCATTGTCCCATTAGTCCTTAAGCATTACATACTTCGGCTCTTCTTCTGTTCCAATGTTAACTTGTTTTGTTTTCAATGGTGCCGTGATATCTAGATCTTCAATTTCGGGTCCGCGCACCTCCCGGCTCCCCTCTGATTCTAGAATATTGACGTTTCGTAGATCATCCTCATCATCTTCTAGCTAGAAATTATAGCATTCGAGGGCCTAGCTCAGCAACCGCGACCAATCAAGCTGCATAGTTTCCTCTAGCTCTATTGGTGTCTTGAATTTGGTGGCCTTTACCAGTTGTAACGCTTCATCCACGGGATCCATCCATTGATCTCCAAATAGAAATGTTGACAAAAAACCTGCACGCAAGATATCCCACTTGCTTGTATCATGTCGGAGCTCCACTTTCATGTACCTGTTTCTAGGAATGAAGTCCAAGGTGTGATAGAATAAGTGCACCCATTCTGGCTATGGTTCCTATCCATATGCTTTGATCCACCTAGTCAGGTGCATGCATGGATCATCCTGTCCATTGTATTTCTCTACTATGCATAGTTCCGGCTTCCCAAATATAATCTTCATCGTATGCTTGTAGGCGTGCCAATCTTCAAATGTTCCTTAATGTGTGCCCCACCATCGCACAGGCATTGGGTGCAGTGCCCATTTCATCAAGTCAAATCATTGGTGCTCCAATACTGCAATTTCAAATTTGGTTAGAAATTCATCCACCATCATCAACCCATCATATAGGTCTACTGTAACCCCTTGTAGCCTTCCCATGGGCAACAACTTCTGTTGATTTTCCATCTATAATTGTATAGGGGACCAATGTAGTGTAGGCTTACCCATGCGCTCCCATGTTTGTTTCAGTAATATGTTGGCATTTGAGCCTAGATCCAAAATGACCTTCTCCATCTTATAATCGTCAATCTGCGCTATTAACCACATTTCCCTTCCGGTCCATGATGCATGTCTTCCCAACTTTCGAATGACATTGGGCTCACTCCACCCTGTGCATCTATTTATCAACTCCTGTAAGCCTTTAACTGCCTTGTTTTTGTGAAGCAATTTTATACATGTCTCTAAAAACGTAGTTATCATCGAGGGATCCTTGTCCATCTCGAGTTGATCCCTATTACCTGGGGTAGATACCTCTGCAAATCTCCCCCGAGCATCTCGATGTGTCCCCTTATCGTTGCCTGAATTCTGTCCATCTACTCCTGTGGCCGTGCCACTCCTCAACACCATGTTGACCTTGGGATCTTCCTTGCGAGGTTCAGACCTCATCATCTGTACATTCTGGGTCGTTGTTGGTTGCACTTCCCTCTTTTCCTAAATCTACTCTATCAACAAAGGATAGTCTAACAACTCATGATCAAATTTCTCACAATAGTTGCATGAAATTCTAGTTGGGTTGGTACAATCTCACACGTAATGTCGTGGTCCTCCACAGTTGTAATAGATTAGCTGCCCGTGACCCCTTCTTAGGCCCATTCCACCCCGTCCTCGACCACGCCCTTGGAACCCATCACATGTAATCACTGCGGCTGGATCCTGACTTTGCACCTCCGTCTGCATTCTATAGGTAGATGACTGATCCATCAACATTTGATAGCTACGAAAATCCATTTCTTCATGGCCCACTGATCTACAAAAGTTGCAAAAGAGCTGTTGGGGGGTCTGGTAATATTTTGGTAATAGATGATAGTTATCAGTGTTGTGCTTTCCTCCCACCTAATAGATTGAGCACTAGAACGGGGTGGTTGTACTCGACCCTGCCTGTGCCTTTGGCCGCAATGGTTTTGGTCCCCCTGTCACCACAAAATTCACCGAGACTAGAGAATGATCTTTATCGTGTCCCTGGCTCCTACACCTTACACACCATACTTCCTCCTAGACTTCTTAGTGCAGTGTCTATTCTTGTTTTAACTTGTGCATTTCTAAGCATAAATTTTGGACTTGTGCTTGAATTTGTTGAACTCCCAACCCTGGGCCTGGTATCAGGGTTTCTTGCAGCCGCATTAATGCCTCCAATGCTTCAGCTTGGGTTGAGATCTTTTGTTGTAACAGAGCTAACTTTAGATATGGTGTCAATCATGTGACGAGCCAAACACAGTGCTACTCATCTGTCATTGTCATGTTGGCCTCGGGGATAGCGCTTTTTAACCTCTGATCCAAATCCCACGGAGTTTCACCTGACATCATTACAATCTCTTTGAACCCTACAACCGACTGTTTTCCTAACTTTGACAAGCTAAATTCCTTTTTTAATTCAGTCTGGATTTCCGCTACCCTCGCCGTTGGGTTACTAATTGAATACTTCATGTACCATGTCAGTGCTCGATCCTGCAGTGCACTGGCTAAGGTAGCTTTCTTGATATTATCATCTATGATTTGTTTCATGTTCCATACTGATGTTAGCACAAACCAGAATTGCTCCGCGTCTTCACCTCCTGCTCCCTTGAATACTGGTAACTGAATCGCTCTTGCCATAGTTACCCTTGATATATTACCATCCTTGATCCCTTCAATTCTTCAATGTTTTTCTCTCCACGTTCCACCCTAGACACCCCTCAGGTAGATCCCTGTCCTGGCAATGGAACCATTTTTTGGCTTATATGGGCTTGACCCAGGTTCGGAACAATTATTTAGCCAAGCAAATCCCGCAGCTACCGGCCCTTTCGGTAATAGCCCACGAAGCGCAGACTGAGGTCTCACCCGAGGTAGTAGAGGAAGGTGCTGGAACTAGGTTTCTGCACCCTTGGGGTGTCTAGATGTGGTTTGAGAGGTTCGCGTGCCATCTTATAGCTTCATGCTTTTCTAGATCCGCGCAAATCCAGATGACCTTAGCTTTCCTTTACCATGCCGATTACAGATCTAATTTATTGATTAAGTATTATAACCCAGATCTACTTAGCGAGGTCTTTAAGCAAACATTTATTACTTTTGTTCAGTTCACATATTAAGAGTAAACTCGATTCACCAGTACATAATAAACATATGCGTGCAGATCAAAACAGTTTCATTAACCATAAAAGAAGAGAGTTGCGATAGTTCAGAATTAACACAAACTTCAGGAGAAACTTATCTTTATTTCCAATTATCGCTCTTACATCCAGATCTGCCCTGTGCACTCAGTTTTAGGGGTCCGCGCACACAGCTGCGGACTCTTCCAGGACTCTATGCACATAGTTGCAAAGCCTCTGTCTCTACACAAACCCCCGACTCGGACTTACAAACGCTCTTCGAATGCTCTTCTCAGACACCAATTACATATCAGATCTCAAATTCATACTCTCCCAAGAACTGCCTTCCCCCCATAGATTCGTGCTCTATTTATACCTATCTATGGTCTGCACACCGACTTACTTCCTATTATTTTACAATATTTCTTAGGCGGAGAACCCTTTGATTCGACCTTTTACATTTCACGCTCTGCATACTTCGGAGATTTTACAATAGTTTAATCCTAATTCCTAGGCTTTCTATCCCAAAACCGTTACGTGGGACCCCCGCTACCCAACACTTATTCCCAAGGATATTAGGTCCAAAATCCTCTTGTTCAGGGACAATAGGTTCATCACCTATATGTTCAAGGACAACAAGTCCAATATCCATATGTCCGAGGTCAACAGGCTCAACAACGTTTTAACCCGTATGTTGCTTATCAACAACCTATGGACGGATAGTTCCAAGGTATTCAAGGTCAAAATCCTCCCTATGGTCAAGGTAATCTGCAATCGGGGCATCATTAGATGCCATATGGCCAAAATCCCCCACTGTGGGGCCAAAATCCTTACCAACAGCGATGGCCTCCTCCATTCAGACCCACTTATCGACTTCCTATGCCTTTTAACACCCAATTTCCATTATTTTCCACACTCGAGTTGTCAGATGTATCTCGCCTTACGAATGATCTAATCCTTCATTTGCCATACTGGCCTCCGGTGGCATCCAAGATACC
The DNA here is from genome assembly GCA_000404065.3 of Pinus taeda. Taxonomy (NCBI): domain Eukaryota; kingdom Viridiplantae; phylum Streptophyta; class Pinopsida; order Pinales; family Pinaceae; genus Pinus; species Pinus taeda. The sequence continues at coordinate 8,228 of APFE030519462.1, forward strand.
AAGCAATTGTCCAAAGTTCGATGGGAAAGCAAAAGAAGATCCTTAGGCCCCTGTGATGACATATCATCTCTGGTGCTCATCAAATTCATACATTGACGATTCCATTCATCTCCATCTTTTCCAACGAACCCTCACATGCGCTACAGCCAAGTGGTACATCGAGCTGCCTCGAAATACTTACCATGACTTTAACTCTTTAGCCATGGCTTTCCTCATGCATTTTCAGCTGCCAGTTTGCTATGAAACTAACAATTATTCTCTCACATCACTTAAGCAAGATACTGTGACACACATGTCTGATCATATCCATGAATGGAGGTGTAGAAATCGCCTGATCAATTTTGAGATTACTGATTAGTTTCTCACTGAATGGTTCACTAAATCATTTGTGGCCCCAATTGCTCGCGATATAGATATGGGTGGATGCATCACTGAAAAGCAAGCCATCGCTGATGCCCAGTACTTGGATATATTTTACTCTCAGTCTAACACTTTGTATGAGTTATTACCTAATGCTCTACAACCATCATATGATCCCGTGACATCAAATTCGCAAGTCGTACCTCCTTTCAATGGTGTTATTGGTTCAGTGTCCCAGACCCCTGCTAAATATTCTTCCAAACAAAAGTCAATCTCAAATGTTGTTCCTAATAGTTCTTCCCACAATCCACCTAGCCCTGGTAAAACCTCAGAGGTCCACACTGTTTAGTCTACTGCAGCAGACAAATCCTTGAAAGGTAAGAAGAAAGGCAAAGGAAAGGGTAAAGCCAATGCCCTAAAACAGGGCCCTCCCAAATAGTCTGTTGGCGAATCTTCACAATGCAAACCCAAGTATCATTGCCTTATTTGCGAGGAATATCACTACACTAAAGATTGTCCCGAACGATCCAAAGTTAGTCGCTTGCTCAAAGGGACCCCCACTATCCTCAAAGAGCCCTTTCCGTCTCAACAGACCCAAATGGTAGACCAACCCCAATCATCTGCTTCCTCAAGATCTCAAGTTTTCATGATGAGTACGCCTATTAACATGGCTACTAGATCAAAATATTATCAAACTCCTACTTTGGTAGCTGGGAAAGAGAAGGAAGCCACCTCTTATTCTTCTTCCATGAGTTCTGGCCCTCTTCATATTGAGTGCTCTAACCTCGATTCCGCTATACAACCACCCTTTCAAGGTGTGCTGTGGAAATCCCCGTACAATCCTAATGCCTGAGCTGCTCAACACTATAATATTGTTGAGGACTTGGCTCAGGTGCCATAAGCTATGTAGAGTCCCAAGGTGCTCCAAAGCTTCCCATCGCAATGGAAATCTTTGCTGTCAGCTATCGGGGGTATTGATCCCACTGATTCCAATTTGATATGTTTTGATTTAGAGAACCATGTTCTGTGTCTCCCTCAATAGATTTCCTTTCTAATTCAGGTAATCATCAATGACAAGAACATCCACTACCCTATCATCGATGAAGGTGCTTCCACCTACCTCATGTCAACCGCATGCTAGAAGGCTATTGGTTCTCCTACTTTGAACTAATCTCTGAACACTTTGGATGCTTTCGATGCATGTGATTTGCAACCCTTCAGTATCTTACCTAACCTTGCCATTACTTTGGAAGGAAAGATAGTGCAAGTTGAGGTAGAGATTTCTTATGCTAATCTCAATTATAATCTTCTCCTCGGCCGAAGTTGGACCCATGCTATGCATGCCATGGCCTCCTCTCTATTTCGCGTGATTTGTTTTCCCCATCAAGGGAAGATTCTGGATTTAAGACCTCTGTGGTTTATTTCTTTTGACTTAGTTATCAGAGAATCCACAGTAAGAACCATTTTCTGCTAACGTTTCAAATCCCAACTGGGATCCATCATCAGGACTACTTGAATGCTTGACAGAAGAAGAGCTTAATTGAGAGATTAAATAGTAATGAGGAGAGTAAATTGAGATGAATGTCAGCTCTCTTTTTTTTTTATAATAATTTTTGATTAATTATTGATGAGATGTCGACTTTTTATTTATTTATTAATTAATGATGAGCTAATTAATTGACTTAAAT
>APFE030519462.1:37219-50587 GCA_000404065.3 Pinus taeda
ATTATTATTATTTTATTTTTTTTGTAAATTAGGCTACTTCTATTATTATACAAAAGGCTAGAAAAAATTTACATCGAGGAAGGCCTCATATTTCACCATTCGGAGATGGATTTAGCACAGTGAGACACCTAACCTGGATAACCAGACAGACACTTGTCACTGACCATGACTGGAAGACCAACAAACTGCCAAAAACCTTAACCAGCTGAGAGATAAACCGAGAGACCCAGACATTGCTAACAGTAACAGACCCAAAAAACCATAGCCCAAGACTGTTACATATGACATTGTAGCCGCATACATAGGCGCGCTTGAAAATCGCGTACAACCTGAAAAGAGCTGAGCATAGCTTCAGCTTTACAAGGAAAATCTCACTGAGAAGGAAGAGAACAAGAAATACCAAACAAACTACATTAAAGCACCAGATCCACCACCAAAACGCCCTGGAGACAGGCTCAGGCATCCACAGAGGTGGAAGGCTGCTCTTCCACAATCCGGCATCCATATTGTTCCAACGCGCTTGAATCTGTGTAGGGCGCATCGTCTTTGGCCGGCTCACTTGGACCCGCCACCGCACCCGAGGTTTCTGCAGGCTAAGCTCTTTGACACAGGACTGGAGCAAGAGGCCTTTGCTCCTCAACGACTTGTGGTGGAACTGCATGATCACATTTCTCAATTCAGGCAGAGATATAATATGTTGCATTATCCAGTAAGCATGGGAAGCAGAACCGGGATGAGGGATGCGAGCTATGCTCACAGGCAGTAGCACAAGCTCGCCCTCGACCTCTCCCTCGGCCTCGCCTTGTGCCTCGTGACTCAGAGCCGTCTGAAGAGGATTCCGCGGAGTGAGAGGAGTGCTGCGGATTGGCTCTGCCTCTGGCGCCTCCCCGAGACCCGCCTCTGCGGCTACTAAGGCGAAGCCTTTCTCTTGGCATTTTGAATTGGAATGAACAGTGAAACGACACAGAGAGTTGTGGCTGCTCGAGTCCAAAGGCCCAGGGAGCGAAGAATTCAGGCCCAGAAACGCTGAGTTTTGTGGAGGCACAAAGGGCAGGATATCCCCGACAGCGGAGTCACACAGGGGCGCCACAAGCGAAAACACCCAGAATCCCCGAAAGGAAAACACAGGAGCGTGAAAAAGATAGACAATTTGAACAGGAAACTCAGAGGAAGAGACCAAGGCTTTCAGAATCGCGGACCGAGATCTGAACCTCTGAGACCTTCTCCAACACCCACAGACCTGCTGCAAACCACAACAGTGAAGACCCAAGAGCCAAACATTAGCCAAAACAGAATGAAGGAAATGATTTACCAGCCCTGGCTCGTAGTAGATATACTGCATGGCAACTGTCCGAGCCATATGTGAACCAACGCAGCGCAGCTGCATCCCAGAAGTCGAACGAACAGAGCGCGAGCGAGGAGTAATGCAATGGGCAGCTGGCTTGAGGTGGAATTTATTGCCCTCCTGCATGTTAAATCGAAAGGGGTGGCAGGCCTTTAATTTAGCCGGACAGATGGCAGGGCTGGGTTGCCACTTGCCCAGTGGGAATCCCGCCTCTGTACCTCCTTCATTGATGATCACCCGCAGCCGAGATACTAATTATTATTATTAATTATATTATTAATAAAAAATAATTTACGGTTAATATTAATAATAATTACTATAATTAAGTTAAAAGTAACTAATTATTAAAATATATTAATAATAATTCTATTTATAACCATATATAAAAAATTATAGTAACATATATTATATATAATAAGTATTAAATATTAATTACCAAATACTAGGATTGATATTATTAATATTAATTATGATCCATTTTAGTATTATTAATACTAATTATTATTATTTATTATTATATAATAATTAATAATAATAATAAATATTCACCATAATATATTAATAAATTATTGTATTAAATTAAAAGTAACAGTTTATTAAAAATTTTATAATTAATTAATTAAAGTTAATATTAATTTTAATTTGATAATTGATCAATAATAATATCTATATTAATTTAGTCAATTAATTAGCTCATCATTAATTAAAAAAAAAAAACCGACATCTCATCCATAATTAATCAAAAATTATTATTCAAAAAAAAGAGAGTCAACATTCATCTCAATTTACTCTCCTCATTACTATTTAATCTCTCAATTAAGCTCTTCTTCTATCAAGCATTCAATGTAGTCCTGAAGATGGATCCCGGTTGGGATTTGAAACGTTGGCAAAAAATGGTTCTTACTGTGGATTCTCTGATAACTAAGTCAAAAGGGAAGATTGTTACTGTCAACCAACTATCCTTCTTTTCCTCTTCCTCCTTGGATGGAAATGTTCCATAAATCAAGCACACTAGTGCTCCCTATGAGAGTGTGGGGACAAGTCTTTTTAAATATTGTACCTTAATGATAATTTTTTTGCTCCCACCTCCTCATGTTTCCTCTGTCAACATGGTCTTGGTTAAATCAGATCCTTGGGTCATACCTTCACCAGATCTTGTTGATACCTGGGGCGAGGTTATGCCGCTTAGTCCCACCAAAGTTAATTATGTGGAAATTGTTTCGGCTTCAAGTTCCGTAAGCTCTGATTCTTCTATTTCGAAGACCTCTCTTGATACGTACTCTCAATCCCCATGGCTTGGTGCTTTGGAATCACTTGATTCCTTCGTCGAGACCTTCCTTGTTGATGAAGGTATCATGGAAGTCATGTCTCTCAAGGAACCACCTTGGATCACTACTCATCATTGCTCCTCGTTCCTGCCTCATCTAGCAGTCATGTATACCACTTTCGAAGAGTCATATTCTCTATTTCCACCACTGATAATGACTCATGAAGTATGGTCGAAAGGAAATCTAGGTAGTATTACCCAAACGATGCCGACTGATATTTCTATCAAGCCTGCTATCATTGAACACGTGCATATTGGGGTATCTTGTTCTCCAAATGATATCAAGATTTACACTCGTCTATTTAAGGAATTTCGTGATGTGTTTTCATGGTGCTACAAAGAAATGCCCGATATTTATCCTAGCATTGTAGTGCCCGAAATACCAACTTATTTGCATGCAAAGCCCATTTGCAAACAACTCCACCCATTGCACCCTAGGAAGGTCTATGCCATCAAGGGTGAAGTTGAAAAACTTCTCAAAGTTGGGTTCATCTATCTCATCCCTCTTACAGATTGGGTGTCCAATATTGTCTTGGTGACTAAAAAACAGGGCATGATCCACGTTTGTGTTGATTATCGAGATCTCAATTGTGATTGTCCTAAAGATGATGCAGGAGCATCAAGACCCTCTTCATCTGTAAATATGGAATAAAAAGGGGGGAGTGATTATTTTAAATATTTTGTTATTTTTAATAAAATAGGGAGTGTTTTTAGGCATAAAAGCAATAGATGTGGATAAGGAAGGCTTTTCTATTTTAGAACAGGGAAAAAGATGGAAAAAGCCTCAAGATGCTTTTTATCCTGTGTATGCATTGCATGTAGACTCTTAGAGCTTTTAGTTGGGGTGATTCTAGATCATGCTTACTTTTTATAAATTAGGAATCCTCAAAGACATTGAAGATCAGAGAGATCAGAGAGAGAGTGAGAGAGAGTGTGAGCAGTTTTCTGGTTGAAAGGCTTCGGACCAATTGTAATGGCCATGAGCATTGAAGATCTGGCTATGAAGAAAGTTGTAAGTATTTATTTGCACCTATTAATATAAAGACAATGAGTTTTAGAATTATATGATATTGTATGAAATTGTGGAGTTACAAATTAGACTGCGCCTATTCAAAACTGTAAAGTTAACAAATCGACCTCTGTGGATTGATTCCTATAAAACCGAACTCTGATTCGAAGTTCCGCCACTTCCACATGGCACAACTGTAGGCATTTGATATATGTTAATTTATGTAGTAATATCCTGCAAGTGTGGATATATCCAAACCTGTGAAGACATATATATCTGTGGATATATACATATATAAACTGGCGGTGGCACAACTGATATGTTATACATCCATAACTGTGTGTCAATGATGCGGTCTCTTTATAATACATGCGTGGATATGTCTAAGCCTGTAGGCGCCATCGTGCCAATAACTATGTGTTAATTATACAGTCGCTTATTAATTAGTGCATGCGCGGATCTGCCGGGGTCAGAGATCTGAGCCTATTTGAGAATTACGTTGTTTCAATGTGGTTTTTGCATGAGCTATAAACGTTGGGGCAGAGTGGAATGATCAGGAGCGTGGTATGGCTATGGACGCACTGTTGCATCAAATGGTTGTTTGGAAGGTATACAAGGTGACACCTACCTGTACGCATTTTCATATACTGCATAGATTATATAGCCACGTGGATTTATAAGGTTCTGTTACACTTGCTGTGCATATGAAACTGTGTTTAATTCTGGGCAGAGTTATATGATCTTTGCGCATTGGGGGAAGAGTATCGCGTGGGTGCTGTTGGTTATGGGTATTGTGTATTAATACCGTTCCAGAATACTGTGTATACGCGTGGAGTTCCGATGGTATGCGCGTGTGGATTGTATAATTGCTGGTTGTCATATGACCAGGAGCGCGGGTTCCATTAATATTTTTTTTTTCTAACTGTGCGCATAAAGGCGATCCTCCTTCTCGGTACTAAAGGCGGAGTGGAGCTTCCTACCTGAGGCAGCGATTCTTGTGCACTGAATTCATTATTAATATGTTGACCCTTGGTTTTAGTGGCGTTGAATGGGCAAGGGCGCACTTAAAGAACAGAATAGAGTCAAACTGAGAATTCTTGATAATTGAATGACGCATGCTTTATATGCATGAGTGAAGAGGAAAAGGATCCTGGAATTGCAGGTCACCCTTGCATCAAGTGGTATTAGAGCAGGAATAGCTCTTTTTGAAGGTTCAAGTGGTTTTTGTTAAGTTAATTGCAAGTGATGATTTTTGGGACTGATGAATATTGATTTACAGGAATAGTGAAGAAATCTCAGCTGGAGAAAGGAGAAGTGAATGTGGCAGAGCCTAAAGATTCAACAGAGATTGAATAAAGTTGCAGATGAGGGAAGCCTACAGGAGCAGTGGAGGATGCTCAAAAGGTTCCAGTAGAGGACCAATGATTACCAAAAGGCCAGATCCGGAGGAAAGGATTGGTGAGGTAAGTGGCAACAAGAGAGGTTGTTGTGGCAAAGGATTCATGCAACTCATAGGGGAGCAACTAATGGCGAAGGATATGACTACTAAAAGTCATAAAGGAGAGAGCAAAGGTTTAGAAAGAGGCCACAGAAGAAAGGAGGAGGAATATGCCAAGGCGAATGGTAGAAGACAAAAGTTGACTGAGGAAGAGTATGAGAAAGAGAAAGCTGAGATAGCAGTTCATCTTAAGCTATTGATGGAGTTGTTGCAGGAAAATGTGAGAGACCAGAGACATGGTTTACTGATGAGGAAGAGAGTGAAGTGGCAGAGGCTACAGTAGAAAAGAGATTTACACATGCAGTTAATAGAAGAGAATATTATTGATGATTTCTTGAATTATTGGGCAAATCCAAATGAGCTGGATAATGTGGACTCTTGTGTTTGTATAACTGACAACTGTGATGTGATTACAGGTGTTGAGGAGGATGTGCCATCTTATGAAACCGTTACAGCACAAGAGGAAGTTCTTGTAGATGCAGAAGAAGTGAATCAGTCTGAAGCACAGATAAAAGAAGTAGCAGTTGATACTAAAAGTTTATGTATGAATGTAGGTGAGGATGATATGCTTTAGCGATGCTACAGAGAAAATGCTTTGTTAGAATACTGGTTGGAGAATCCACAGTATGGCAAGGAGATTGCAGAAGCAAGAGGCCAGTGCAGTGAACCAGAAGAAAAAGTTGCAGATGAAGTTGTAGATGAAATTGCAGATGAAATTCCAGGTGATGAGCCAAAGCATGTTGCAGAGGGACAGGAAGTTTGGGAGGTAGAAACATCTATGGTGACAGCAGCAGCAACATCCATAGTGACAACTGAGACAACACTAGCAGCACAAGAGGCACTGATGCCTTATGATTTTTATTCTAACAATTGTTTTGTGAATACAGGTCTAAATGAAGATGCTGGAGAAAGTCTATTAGACAAAGAAATTGAAGCGATGAGGCGGATAATGATGAAGGAATCCTGGAAGAGACCAACATCAGTGAAACAAAGGAGAAGCAACAAAAGAAGACATCAGAAGATTGCGAGAGCATAGCGAGTGGAGAGATGCAGCATAAAGTGTCGAAACCTGGAGAAAGGCAGCGAGCAATAGCATGTGATGACTTGCAGCACAAAGTGTGGGATCCAGGCATACACAAATCCAAACACATGATCAGGGGATCATGATTAATTTTAAGGTTGGGTGTATGATGCAGGAGCATCAAGACCCTCTTCATTTGTAAATATGGAATAAAAAGGGGGGTGTGATTATTTTAAATATTTTGTTATTTTTAATAAAATAGGGAGTGTTTTTAGGCATAAAAGCAATAGATGTGGATAAGGAAGGCTTTTCTATTTTACAACAGGGAAAAATATGGAAAAAGCCTCAAGATGCTTTTTATCTTGTGTATGCATTGCATATAGACTCTTAGAGATTTTAGCTCGGGTGATTCTAGATCATGCTTAGTTTTTATAAATTAGGAATCCTCAAAGACATTGAAGATCAGAGAGATCAGAGAGAGAGTGAGAGAGAGCGGTGAGAGGTTTTCTGGTTGGAAGCCTTCGGACCAATTGTAATGGCCATGAGCATTGACTATCTGGCTATGAAGAAAGTTGTAAGTATTTATTTGCACCTATTAATATAAAGACAGTGAGTTTTAGAATTATATGATATTGTATGAAATTTTGGAGTTACAAATTAGACTGTGCCTTATTCAAAACTGTAAAGTTAACAAATCGACCTCTGTGGATCGATTCCTAGAAAACCGAACTCTGATTTGAAGTTCCGACACTTCCACATGGCACAGTTGTAGGTATTTGATATATGTTAATTTATGTAGTAATATCCTGCAAGTGTGGATATATCCAAACCTATGAAGACATATATATCTGTCGATATATACATATAAACTGGCGGTGGCGCAACTGATATGTTATACATCCATAACTGTGTGTTAATGATGCGGTCTCTTTATAATACATGCGTGGATATGTCTAAGCCTGTAGGCGCCATCATGCCAATAACTGTGCGTTAATTATACAGTCTCTTATTAATTAGTGCATGCGCGGACCTGTCGGGGTCATAGATCTGAGCCTGTTTGAGAATTGCGCTGTTTCAATGCGGTTTTGCATGAGCTGTAAACGTTGGGGCAGAGTGGAATGATCAGGAGCGTGGTATGGCTGTGGACGCGCTGTTGCATCAAATGGTTGTTTGAAAGGTATACAAGGTGACACCTACTTGTACGCATGTTCATAGACTACATAGATTATATAGCCGCGTGGATTTATAAGGTTATGTTACAATTGCTGTGCATATGAAACTGTGTTTAATTTTGGGCAGAGTTATATGATCTTTGCTCGTTGGGGGAAGAGTATTGCGTGGGTGCTGTTGGTTATGGGTACTGTGTATTAATACCGTTCCAAAATACTGTGTATACGCGTGGAGTTCTGATGGTATGCGTGCGTGGATTGTATAATTGCTGGTTGTCATACGACCGGGAGTGCGGGTTCCATTAATCTTTTTTTTTTCTAACTGTGCACATAAAGGTGATCCTCCTTCTCAGTACTAAAGGCGGAGTGGAGCTTCCTACCTGAGGCAGCGATTCTTGTGCACCGAATTCATTATTAATATGTTGACCCTTTGTTTTAGTGGCGTTGAATGGGCAAGGGCGCACTTAAAGAACAGAATAGAGTCAAACTAAGAATTCTTGATAATTGAATGGCGCATGCTTTATATGCATGAGTGAAGAGGAAAAGGATCCTCGAATTGCAGGTCACCCCTGCATCAAAAGATAACTATCCTACTCCCTTCATTGATCAAATCATTGATGAATGTGTGGGGAGAGAGATCTTTTCCTTTATGGATGGTTTTTTTGGTTACAACTCGATCAACATTGCACTGGCTGATCAAGAAAAGATGGCTTTTATTTGTCAGTGGCATATGTTCATGTACAAAAAACTTCCTTTTGGCCTCAAAAATGTTGGGGCTACGTTTCAGTGGGCAATGTCCTATGCGTTTCATGATATTCGCAACATTTTCCAGCCTTACTTAGATGACCTTCCTGCTTATTCTCGTAAGCACTAATATCACCCAGACCATCTTTTGACGGATTTTTATGCATTGTAGACACTATAACATTCGGTTAAACTTGCATAAACATGTTTTTTGCATAGAATCTAGATGACTCCTCGGCTTGATCGTTTCTAAGGATGGTATTCACCTTGATCAGCTAAAAGTTGAGGCCATTGTAAATTTACCCCCTCCATCTTCACTGCACCAACTCCAAAGCCTTTAAGGAAAGGCCAACTTTCTCCATCATTTTATACCCAATTATGTTGGGCTAGCTACAGGATTTACCCTGTTTCTGAAACAAGGAACGCCCTTTGTATGGGATGAGGTGGCCCAGAAATATTTTGATGATCTCAAGGCCGTCCTCGTAAATTCTCCTCTATTGCACCTACTAGATTATTATCAAGATTACTTCCTTTACCTAGTCGTGACCCCTAGCACCATCGCTATGGTCTTGGTCCAAGATGACGATGAAGGCAATGAAAATGTTATCTACTACCTTAGTCGTAATCTCCTCGACACTAATACACATTATGCACATGTGGAGAAGCTGGCTTTGGCTGTTTTCCAGGTTGTTCAATGCTTTCGGCACTACATCCTTCTACACATGACTATAGTGATTTACAAATTCAACCCCATGACCTATATCTTGACTCGTCAGTTGGTGGGGGGAAAATATTCTAAATGGATTGTGATCCTAAAATAATTTGATTTGGTTCTTTACTACTGCCAAATCTAAGAAGTCACTCATTTTCATTGAATTGATTTGCTCCCTTCCCTCTAAGTCTCTTCCTGTTGGTGCAGATGAACAACTTCTGGATGAGACTCTCTTTTCTGATTAGCACCCTTGATCCATGGTACGGTGATATCATCACGTATCTTTGCTATGGGGTAAAATGCACGGTGTATGTAGGATGAAAAATACCCTCAAAGGCCTTCCCGGGACCTTCGACAAACTGTAAGATTATCTACAGAAGCTAACAAGTTATGCATATGTTCATCTATCAAACATAAATTGACAAGTTATGGAAAGAGGTTCACCTTTAGTTCCTTATAGATTTGTTTGGAGATCTCTATGTGGCAACAAGACCTCCTTCAAGGCCGGCTCTAAGACAATTCCTGCACAAAGGACAAAGTAAACTAATCACAACATACGCTCTTGAAAACTAATGTAAGAATGCACAACAAAACATATATTAGTGTATAACTTAACTACTCATCTTGACAAGCATCAGAATGAACAAATCAATGAACAACATTACCGACACTATGGAGTAGGGAATACAACTGCAGTTCTATATTTATAGTGGAAGAGTGATTACAACCATCCATTGTATCAATCTTTCCTTGCCCCTTCTTCCTCTCTCTCTCTCCCTCTTTTAGCTCACTTCTTCAAGTATATGACAGTTCACAACAGCTCAATGGGCTATCCTTCCAAATGCTCTGACCCCTTTCACAATGGCCCTCTCGTTGCTTATGTAGGAATCGAATTAGGGCTGCCAAGCTCCTCGTAGAGTTTATTAGGGAAAAAGCCATGAACCTACCTTGTTTTCAAGCTTTTTCCCATTTGCCTTCATTCTTAGATTGGAATTTCCCCAAATAATTTGATTTTTGGAGTTTCCTTGCTTTTCTTGAGAAAATTTAGGGATAAATATCTAGATATTTGTGAGCAGATTCATTGGCTTGACCCACTAAACTTCCCTTAGGTTCACTGACGCTCCCCCTAGTCTAACAACTTGAGTTAGTAGGGTGACTAATGCTCCTCTATGCTTGGTGACAAGCTTTATAAAGCAGGTTAGTAGTGTGCAGAGAGCATTAATGTGGAATCAAGGCCTGCAATTGTGGTCTTTGCTTCAGTCATCCTATCTTTCACCTCTAAGTTGATGAGGATGTCATTTTGTCCTATAATAAATGCCCCCTAAAGTATGAGATCAAAGGTATAGATGATGGCAAAAATACTTTACTAAAACTGTAATTCCTGTCAAAATTTTGTAGAGAGAGAGAAGTTTTGGGTGGCAAGGAAAACTTGCTACAACACATATACATATATATAACTGCTAAAATCATGTCCTGAGTTGGGCATTCCCATGCTCAGTAGCTATGTCAGAGTAATTTTCTCTTATGATATATAACAATGCTGGCCACTGATAAGCACAGATCAGATCCAGTGTCATAATAGATCATCCTGAAAAAGCTGTCTCCAAAGAACAATATCCACAACCTGGGAGAGGAAATAAGGCTGAATGATGCAAGCCTCTACCCAATGTCTTGATTTCCGCTTCATTGAACAACATATATCGGTACATGTGATAAGATATGTTGACATCAAACATGCATGAAATCATCTGATTACCAGTCAATAATGGAGACTGTTAACATATGCGAGGAAGGCCACCGATAATGGTGATGGTCTCCAAGATGCACAGTGCAAACTAGTGAGTGTGAAAGATTTCTTTGTCGTCGAACACTCATAGAATCACTTAACCAGGAGCCAATAATGAGAACTTGTGATCAAACACAAGGTAACCTACCACTAATGTCTACAAGTACCAAGGCACTGAATGTGTTTCTAGGTTATCTTCCTAGATAGAGTGTTGAAGTCGATAGGAAGAAACTTGTCGAAAGGTAGGAAATGACATGTCCTACATCAGTCGACACGAAACTGAACAAGAATGATTTTGTTTTTTGAAGAATCTTTTGAGCATTTGGGTCTAAACAATGGAGGGCATGACGAAAGGATATGTATGATCGGTTGATAGAGGAAACAAATGGGGACCCTTGAACAATATAAGGCACGACAACGGTTTTAACCAGACAACACTAGACTCATGAACACTACAGAGTGTTTAGGATACAAAGATGCAATTACATCAGGGTATATAGGCTAAAAATCATAGGTTGGTAGGGTTCATATTGAGAGGCCATAAAAATGAAGGTTTATTTGAGGGATTTCCATGTTCAAGGGAATGATTGCTACCAAACCACCCTTTCAAATATGGAATACAGTTGTATTTTCCACTTTCCCCGTCTAATTTTTTAACGAGTCCAGACGGGTAAACTCATCGATCTTTTTATGTTTAAAGAGTCTGAAAAGGATCACAAAAATAACGAATCTTTTCACTATCTTATTAATTTAATGAGTCCAGACAGTCAAACTTGTCGATTTTTTCATGTTTTAAGAGTTTGAAAAGTATCGTAGAAAGAATGACTCTATATCTTATCTGTGTAATTTAAAGAATCCAGACTAGAAAACTCAGTGGTCTTTTCATGTTTAGAGAGTCTAAAAATATCATAAACAGAGACTCCATGGTGGTCCCTTTGTCATATTTGTTAACCGGGTGCAACAAAAGGTTAATAATATACCCGGATCAGTTAATTTTCCGTCTTTTAATCTATTGAACCCGGATAAAGAGAAACCTTTTTCCAATAGATGTCGACCTCATTTTTTTATGAGTACGAGGTGACAGACTAAACTCGTGTTTTTTCGTGAGTTTTTAATGAGCCTAGTAACAAAAACTCGAGGTTTTTCAGTTTAATGAGCAAGAAAAGTACCTAGAAGAATCCTCCGTTCATCTTTAGTAAGTTTAATGAGCAGCAAGACATACCTCGGGTCATCTTTAGCAAGTTTAATGAGAAGCAAGACATAGCTCGAGATTTTTTTAGTTTAAAGAGCGAGAAAAAAGCGCCTAAAAAGAATGCTCCTTTGGTCTTTTTCAGTTTATGAGCAGGAAAAAGATCAAAAAAGAGTTTCTCAGAGCATCATTACATGTATTTAATGAGTGTAATGATGAAAACTCAGAGATGTTTATATTTGTTAAAGAGCGAAAAAATATCACAAAAAGTTCTCTGACCATCGTCGTATATATTTAACGAGCGCAATGATGAAAACTTGGAGATGTTTATATTTTTTAAAGATCAATAAAATATCCCTAAAAGTGCTATAACCATCGTCGCAAATATTTAATGAGCCTAATGATGAAAACTCGGAGATGTTTATATTTTTTAAAGAGCAATAAAATATCCCTAAAAGTGCTCTAACCATCGTCGCAAGGATTTAACAAGCTTAACGATGAAAACTCGAAGATGTTTATATTTTTAAAGAGCAATAAAATATCCCTAAAAGTGCTATATTCGTCTTTGTAGTAGTTTAACGAGACCAAAGAAAAGGACTCGAGGTTTTTCGGATTAACGAGCAAGAAAAATACCATAAAAAGAATGATCAATCTTTCTCGATCTCATGCTTGACATTAGAAGGATCTATGCCATGAATTTCCTCATAAGACCGAGGAAAAACATCACGAAAGTCCCTAAATGGGTAGGTGAAGCTCACAATTTCCTTAGGATTGTGATTTGCTCGCATTTGGGTGTTTTCCATGATGCCTGTCATGACTGAAATATCTGTGGGCAATGACCTGGAAGTGTCGCACATGTTTCCTTCCGTATCCAATGTTTAGATGATCATCTATGGTGAGGAAACAAGTTCTGGTAAGTCAGAGGATAGGGTTTGAAGAGACATCATGTCCGAATTAGATATCGGGACACGATGGTGCCAATTCTCCCAATGTTGCTCTCAAAAACTCATAATTTCTTGAACGGCTTCATCCATAGGTATGAGTTGATTGAATGGATCAAAAGGAGGAGCAGTTATGGGAATGGCAGTGGTACCATCGGCAATAGCCAACATGATCGGAGATGTGTATGTAGATTAAATGCGTTGGTAGGCCGATTTAGCTGCTGATAGCGGCATCTGGTCTTCGAATGTGTCAAGGTCTAAAGGAGACATTAGGATCTAGGGATCGGTCAGTTCATGAGGAATTGATGAAAACATTGTTACCGGGAATAGTGTCCACTCGGAGCTGCTATTCCCACTAAGGCTGGTAGCTATCTTAGAAACAAACAAGTAAAGATTACTTTCATTTTCCTTTATGAAAATAGATGAGTGGAACAAAGGACACCAACCTTAGTCTTGCGCTTGGTTCCTTACTTGATTCCTCTCCTTCTTGATAGATATTTTCCACTTCTTCTTCATATGCCCAGCTTCAAAGAGCACCTGTGGAATCAAAGCAACATACTACTATCGAAGAACAAAGATCTATATTCATAAATAACACAGGACCAGATATGTATTAACCATACAAAT